>PVKS010024137.1:0-31448 GCA_004027875.1 Aplodontia rufa | reverse complement strand
ATTTACTTTATTCCTTATGTAACATCCACTTAAAGTTCTCTTCCTATTGCAAACAAGCCAAGGAGTGAACAGAATAGCCAATTTTAGTTAAACAATTCCACTTAACTTATAATCAGCTCTTGTTTCTAAATATAGTTCATTTTCTTTAAATTCTGATACTGGGAGTAAATGGAAATGTTGTAACTCACTATTTCTGCACATCAGCAGCAGTAGAGTTTGACAATTACCACAAAAAGATCATCATACTTTTGACCCCAAAACATAGCTGCCAAAACTCACTGGTCCATCCATTTAAGTTCTTGCTCTTTTTGGAAAATGTTTTTGGTTAATGCATTTGAACCAAATATGTTGTATACAACTCTGAAAATATGTGAGGATATGAAGATCCAGCGTATCGTTCCACATATATCCAACAGCATCGGCTTTATTTTTTCTAAGTTTCAATACACTAGATTAATTGTCTCTGGTTCACTTATTAGTATTTGTTAAATACTGTAATTCAATAACATTTTTAAATGCTTTTATAAGTGTTTATAAGTTTTTTAAATGGTTTTGATTTGCATCATTACAGAATGGTGGACAAAGTCTGTAATTACATGTTCTGATTCCATAACATATTTCTTAGAAATCTTTGAAAAAATTTACTTAACACTTATAAAAAATGAGCAGCTTGGGGCTGGAGAGGTGACTCGATGGTATTTCATTTGCCTGGCATGCTCAAGAACCTGGGTTTGAACTCCAGCACCACATGCACAACTGAGTTTCAAAGCATGAAATCTAGATGAAAAGCTAAATAAAATTGATTCTCTCTTTCTCTCACTCTCCCTCTCTATTAAAAAAATAAACATGAGCAGCTCATTAATGATGAGTTATTTGAAATGCTCCAAAAATATTTCCCACTTGTAAAGAGAATTTATTAAATCTAAGTTGATATCTTTACCATGTCATCACCAATATAAAGTTAGATAATGTGTGTGGAAATATTCTCTAAACCACAGACTGTATTTCAGTATTGATGGTTATTCCATGGTACATATTGTCATGTCTACCTATCAATATATCAGCCCTTTGTCTATCAGTTTGTTTTGTAGCAAGATAATTTAGTCATACCCCATGGGATTAAGAATATTGTGGGTAGAAGTTTTCACGCCAGGACTCTCCTCTCTCTTTTCCTCATAGGAGACAGTAGCTTTCCTTTCTGCTTTTAGTTGACTACTATTTAATCTATATCCTATATTAACTTCTATTAATGCTTATGTCAAATTATTCTCTCTTTTTTCTTTTTCTTAACTTCTGGATGCGTTTTAGCGATTTATGAGCATTTTGTATAAAATGTTCAAAGAGCATAAGCAAGTCAGAATAACATCTATGAACTACGTGTGATAGAGAATAGGGCACTGTAGGACAGTAGCTGTGACTGTCAATTAGAATGAGCTTTCTCAAGACTCCTAACTCATAAATGACTCTTACCGACTGGCTCTTACTGCTAAGTGCTCTGGATCTGCTTCCTTAGTTCTGGAGAAGATTTCGGATATCAGGGAGAAAGAAATCTTTAAATTCTACATGGCTTTGAATTTGTTATGTAGCTACTATTTTAGTCAGCTTTTTCCTTGTGACCCAAGGACCTGACAAAAACAATTTCAGGAAAAAAGTTTATTTGGGAGCTCACAGTTACAGAGGTTACAATTCATAGCAGGCCAGCTCCATTCTTCAGGGCTCCAGGTGAGACTGCACATCATCACAGAAGGCATGGTTCCAGGGAGCAGAGAAAGACCCTATTTCAGATACAAAAGATATACCCTAAAGGACATTCCCAATGATCCACCTTCTCCAGTCACACCCTACCAGCCACAGTTGCCACTTAACTCACCGATTGGGTTAAGGCTCTCAAAATCCAATCACTTCATCTCTCAGCATTTTTTTGCATTATTTAACATAGTGAACTTTTGGGGGACACCTTTCAATCTAAATCATAAAAGCTACACTCATGAGTTTAATGGAATGTGCATGCACATATGTGGACATTATCTATAGACACACATAGTAATGTCCACCAGAAGGTACTAGTTTAATAACTAACAAATTGATTTCTTTCAACATTATTTTTTTTCACCTAGATGTTGTTTTATTAGTAGCTATTAGTTTGCATTTCTTTAATTTAATGAACAAATGAATTGTATGATTGCATTACTTGCAACATCAGTTTAGTTTTTTGAGCATCCCATAAGTATTCTTTAAAAAAGATATTCAGTTATTAAAAGAAAACTTTAGAATCATTAAAAATCTACTTTATTAATCGCTTCCAAATATTAAATCTTGCTACCTGTGTTTGTGTTACAGTATGGCATTTTATTAGTCCAACTTTTTTGTTTTTTAACCAGGGATTGAACCCAGGAGTGTTTAACTACCAAGCCACAGCCCCAGCTGGTATTTTATTTTATTTTGAGACAGGGTCTTGTTAAGTTGCTTAGGACCTCACTAAGTTCCTGAGGCTGGCTTTGATCTTGCTAAACTCCTTCCTCAGCCTCCAGAGCCAACGGGATTACAGGCATGTATCACCACGCCCAGCTATTAGTCCAAATTTTATAGAGGAAACTACAAATTGAGAAATCTTCCTAAAGTTGCACAGCTAATAACTGATAAAGTTAAGATCAAGTCCTGTATTCCAATATTATATTATATTCCAAATAACCTCACTTTGGAAATAGAGACATTAGCCAAAGGGTCCACTAAAAGACTAGTGAAATAAGAAAGGGGAGTAGAGAACTCAGGGAAAGAGAATATACTACATGATACACTTTGATAGGAATACATATGGAGAACAAGAACAATGAGCCAAACAGGAGAAAGATCAAGTTCCTCTGATGCCAGTTCCCACAGATATCTCAGAATAGGACTTTTTGGCTTGAGTGTTAAATGAGTGTTTTTCAGGCTTCCAAGTAAATTGGGAAAGGGAATTTTGCAAGAGAAATGAAAAACAAAAATACTGAAGTTAGAAATAGCTTGAAACCACATACTTCTGTAACATAAGGCTCTCTCTTGCATGGTTATAAAATTGTTATTGTAGGAATTTGTTAGTATCTCATGAGCTCTAACAACTTGTCTAACATTCTATATGGCATGTAATAGGACTCTCAGAATAATACATAAGCTAGGTTATTTGTTCTTTCCACTTTCCAGAGAGGAAAATGAGTACAGAAAGTTTATACAATATTTCAAGAGTTGTGTAACTATCACCTTGCTAAACAAAGGCTTGAAACCAGCTTGTCCAGATCCAGGGCTCAGTACCCTTAACCAGTCTTCTAAAAAGGTGGGTAGTTTCAAGTTTCATTTTTTTATTATAATCATTATTACTACAATTATTATAAAACTTATCATTAATTTACTTACTATTCAAGTCTCCAGCACAAACAATAAACCATCAATTTCTCCACATTTAAAATCGATGGTAAAAGAAATAAATAAATAAAATATTTTAATGATGGGGAGTTTCGCTGAGAGTCATTGTGGGTTTATTTTGTTAATAAATTACCACCTGAAAAAAGGCAAACAATGAAATCAGAAATAGAGACTTTTTTGCACTAACTTACCACTGTAATTTATTTCAAGGAAGTCAGTTATGTGGTATGTTTACATTTGTGTATGTTTTAAGGCCTTTTGTTTTCCTGGGAAGAAATAAAAGAGTCAATTCCAAGAGACTCTTACACAGCACTACTGGGCTCACTGGCACTACATAAATGCACATTTTTATATATTAGATTAGAGATTGCCTCAAAGCAGGACACACCTCTGATTCGCCATGCAATAGGGAAGCTATTAGGCCATGAGGGTATCATTTGGTACATCCTATCATGCAATGAAATTTACAGTGAGAAAGTCAAAAGTCCAAAAAGAGAAGGATGGGTATTGTGGGACAGAGAGAAAAGCAGCAGTTCAAACTGCATGTTAATTCCCACTGAGTAGACCATTGAAGTGGTAATAAGGCACCATGGGCCTGGCCCCTGGCCTTCCCATTTGTAGGCTCAGTCTAGATGTTCAGGACCTTCCAGAATGTTATTCAGCAAGACAGGCAGCAAGCCTCTGTGTTAGCCAGCTCATTGGTAAGAGACTCTTAACACTTATCAGCTCTGAATTCTATTGAGAAATCCTGCAGTGTCTTCTCTGTGCCAAAAGTTCTGTATTTTCTTCGTTATTTTTTCTGTAAATAGTATATATTTTTAGATCATTATTACTCAAGTTTTTCTTCAGGTTCCCAGATTATCTCTTTATATCTTTGCTGTAAAGGAAAAATGAATTGAACATCATCTTTTCCATAAACTCACGTCTCATTTAAACAGAGAATGGATTTGAGAAAGCAAAAAGAACAGAAAATGAAGGGCTTTTTTTGTTTGTTTGTTTGTTTGGTTTTTGTTTTTTGGTACAGGGACATTAACCCAGGGAGTGCTTAAATACTGAACTACACCCCTAACTTTTTTTTTTAATATCTTTTATTTTGAGACAGAGTCTTGCTAAATTGCTTAGGCACTCATTAAGTTGCTGAAGCTATTTTTGAACTTGTGATCCTCCTGCCTCACTGGGAGTACAGGTGTGCACCCAGCCACCCAGTTCAGAAAATGAAGGATACTTGATCATGCTGCATACTCCAGAAATCTAAACATGGTCACATTCTCCTTTAAATATAATTTTGAAAAAGCAAAGCTTCATTGAGTCCCTAATACTTGAGCAGTGGTAGGCTTGAGGAAAAAAGCAGGGACCATACAGCAATATGCTCAGAACACAGTTTACATCTTGTTCAAAATATGCCAGGAAATTTTTAATGGGGCAAAGTCAATAGATAAGAACTCCATAATTAGATTAATTAAAATTGTCCAAATTTGATTATTCTGTCAGTTCACACAATAATCAAGTTTAAAAGGAAGAATTCTAACATTCCTATTCTAAGTCAATACTCAGAAAACCAGGGGACAAATAAAGAACAAAAATATTTTGATATCAAATAGATGGAGATGGAAAGAATTATGCTTAGTGAAGTATCCCAATCTCAGAGACTCAAGGGCTGAATGGTTTCTCTCATCTCTGGATGCTAGAATATATGGGGAAGCGGTAGAGTGGACAGCTAACCTAACAATACTTCAAATTGAATGACCCTCAGAGTAATAGGGGGATGGCTCCCTAGGATACTTGGAGGCATAGGGACGGAAATGGAGAGGGGGGAGGGTGTATGAAGAACTCATAGGAGACTGGAGAGTTGGAATGGGGGGAACCATCCCAGAAGCCGATGTCATTCCTCCACGAACTACCCATTTAACGCATGAGTTCTTCTGGGGGAAACTGCAACAGGTGAAACCCAAGGTGGTCATCCATGTTTTGGCTTTTCCCCTGGATAACAAAGTTTGTATCCATTGATTACTGTTGATTTGATAATGTTTCCCCCTCAATTGTATGGCTATATACTTTTAATAAAAAAATTTTGCTCCTTGTTTCTCACATAAGAGTTTAATGGAAAAACCAAAGTTGGATTTCAGTTCCTACGAATTTTACTGCTGCGTTTTCAATTCTGTACATCTTATTTCTTCTTCTTTCTTTGAAGTAAGTCAGCCTCTGATTGTATAAAAAGGCTTTTGACAGCCAGGTGCAATGGCACATGCTTGTAGTGCCAGCAATTCTGGAGGCTGAGTCAGGAGGATTTCAAGTTTGAGACTAGCCTCAGCTACTTAATGAGGCCCTGCATCAAAATAAAACATAAAAAATGACTGAAGATGTGACTCAGTGGTTAAGTGCCCCTGGGTTCAATCCCTGCTACAAACAAACAAACAAATCGTATGGCATCATAGTCACAGTAAGAGAATCCATAAGTGAAATTCTAGTGCCTGTGTCTTATGCTGGTCCTCAGAAACCAAATGTGGCACATCACTCACTGTTCTACAGATGAAACAAGTGTCTCAGTATTTTTCTTCTACATTGCTTTGTTTATTTGTAGATGCTAAAAATACTTTAAAAACTTTGCAGTACTTTGCACTTCTAAGAAAATATGATTATATGAAATAAATACCTATAGCCTTTTATAGCCCTGGATTAGAACAATGAGACTACCCTGTGATTTTCATGTTTTATTTTTCTCTTGTTTTCTAAGTAGCCAAAAAGAGAATTAAGGGAATTTAGAGGCCATCCTTCTAGAATCTAGCTTAGGGTCCAGTCTTAACCACTGGCTCATTTTTATTTCTCAAGGAATATTTATTATTAAATAGCAGGAAACAAATGCTTAAAAAAGAAGTAGTTGATAACAACAAAAGTCCTCATAAAATCAAACCTTTGTTCTCTTGTACACAATATCACGAAATCTTCATACATCTTTACAGTTTAAATATGTATTAAAGGAAGGTAGATTTTATTTAGTATTAGAAGAGATTGGCAAGAGATGCCACAGAATGAATTCCCTATTAGGGCACGAGCTACGTTGAGGCTGTACTGCTCAGAAAACAGCTTTACAAACTGTAGAAAACTGACAATCAGCAAGACAGTGTTACAATGACCCAATGGTGAACACGAGAAGAGAAGAGTTGACTTCCCAAGGTTCCCTCCAGTGCTAAAGCTACAAGATTCTTTCTTCTGTCTACAAAGTATGCAGAATATAGAAATGAAAGAATTTATGCCCTAAGGTTATCTCAGTGCTTAAAAATATAAATCACAGATAGCAAAAGACTTTAGGGAATGGATCAACTATAGGGAGAAAAGATGAAAGAATTGATAAGAACAAAGAAATAGAAATAAAGAATACCATGGTAAATTTAATCAAAAGGGAAAGTGCTAAATATTTAAATGACAAAAGTGGTTGCAGTCTAAAACAGAAAATAAACATTTTAACAAGCTTTTCTAACTATTCAAAAATCATAGATGACATGGGGAGATGTGTTTTTATAAACTATCAATATCTTTCACAATTGACATTTCTTTTGTAAATTCTTAAAAGAAAAATGCTATATTCTGTATAACTATACAACCATCCTATTGTAACATTTCTATAGTATTAACCTGCTATTTAATTAGGAGGTTCAAGTACATAATATGTATTTATTCCAAACTAAACTTCCAGTCATTTTGGAGTTTGAAGATCTATTAGAGATCATTTGATTCAGACCTTTAATTGTTAAAATAAGTAAAGAGGAACACAGATGAGTTAACCCAAGAACTCACACATTAATGGTGGAAGGAATATGACAAGAATAAAGGTACCCAAACCTCTGACTAAGCCTCTCTCTATCTCTATGAGTTCAATTTCAGCACACTTTTTTCTTCATAAGAAACTTCCTTACCTCATGCAAGCATTTAACAGAATGATAAGTTTCTGGTTTAGAGACTAACATTAAAGAGACTAAAAACCAAAATATTCTGAAAGTAACACAAGAAACAGACAAGTGATTATCCTAATACATTTATCACATAGAAAGTATAAAAATGAAAAAGGTTTAAAGAATAGAAACCTTTGTCCCGTCTTAAAGACTATGTGAAGAGTTCTGCCTTTTTAATTTCTGTCAAATTTCATTTGCTTGAGACTACAGAGATACAATATACAACCACCACTCAAAAATGGCAATCACAACAACCAGGAACAGAGCCTTCAAAACATCAGAGAACACCCTTGAATGAGCCAAAGAAGGGGACTGAGGTGACATTTGACTCTATACAAAGTCAGTACTCACTGTGAGTCCTTAATAAACACTGTTTCATGGTGATTTGTGCTTTAGAGAGTTATGCCTGAAGGAAATTGGGAAGTCTGGAATAAAATATGTAGCAATATAAATTCATTTTTTAAAGACTCAATCATGTTCCATTATAATGTTCTAGGGCATTTAGACTAACCAAAATGATTGATATTACATTCCATTTAGTGTAATTTTTTATATTTGCAAACATTTTTTAAAAAGTAGTTGAGAATGAAAAGTGCAATGGGAATTTAAGTAAATTTGTAGAGATAACAGTGCTTCCAAGAGGAAATATCAATTTAATTGTGGTATATGTATTTATAAAGTATTTAAGGTTTTTTTCTATTATTAGTGCTTTATATCTTTACATATTGAAAGGTTTTATTGTTACACTTTCACACATGCACACATCATATAAGTATTTAGGTTTTTAAACTATAAAGCCAGTGAAACACACAGTTATATGGAGCCTATGAGACCCTTTTGTATCATTTTTCTCTGAAACTTACCTTCATGCTTCATAAACTCAAGGACACATTTAACTGGTGAACTTACTATCTAAGTCAGATGAGGTTCACAATAAATGCTAACTTTTTTTTTCATTTTTGGAAAAGGTCTGATTTATTCACAATAAAATCCACTCTTTTAATGAATTACACAATTTGATGCATTTTGTCAAATGTATACCATCTCAAAACCATCACCACAATCAAAATGTGGATCAAATTATCCCTCAAGGTTTCCTCATGCCCCTTTACAGTCTCTCTCCCCCTCTAGTCACTGACACTCCAGGCAAGTTCTCATTTCTTTCTTTCCCTAGGATTTTGTTTTTTTTTTTTAATGGAAAATTGGTCAATTCTTTATTTTTTATTTTTTCAGATATACATGGCATTAGAATATACCATGATGCAATTATAAATGCATGGAGTATAGCTTTTTCAAATTCAGCCCTCAGTATTTTCCTTTCCCTTTTCTTCCTCCCTTCTTGTTCTTTTTAGTTATACATTACAATAGAACGTACAATGATATAAACTTTCCCTTTCACAGAATAACAAATAAACAGAACCATGCAGTATGAAGTCTTCCATGTGTGAGTTCCTTAAAATTCATCCACATGGTGGTGTGATGCCAGTATTTTGCTCCTTTTAATTTTGTGCAATATTGTCTAAATAATTACATTGCAATTCACTTATCTCTTCACTAGTTGACAAGCACTTGGGTTTCTCCTAGTTTGGGAATATTATGAACAAAGCCATTTTTAGCATCCATTTATAGATCATTGTGTAGATCTGTTAGCATATACTGGATATATTACAGAAAAATTGTGGATGGAAAACCAAAAGAACATCCGTATTTCTGCATGAAATCAACCTCACAAGCAAGGTACTCAAAGGGCACCATTCCAGAATACTCTGTCTTATTTGGTTAATTGTGTGGTGGGGGTTGCAGAGGAAATGGGGAAAGTAAAGAGAAGAGAATAAATGGAGCAGTCTCTAGAAATTTTAAGTCAACTGCTCTATTCACAGAAGCAATGTCGTTTCGCAGTTGTGTAACAATAATTATGATAGCAACAACATAATTGGGTATAGGCAAAACAGCCAACATTAACATTATTCTTGCTATATGCCAACAATTATTCGTATTGTGACCCCATCAAATCACTTCATTCTCTTACAGACTCTTAGTAAAAAAACGAGTATTGTTATTTCAGTGTATAGTACTAAGACCCAGAGAAGGTAGTCCAAGTTCACATAGTCAATGGAGCTGTCATCCAGAAACAAGTAGTTTGATTCCAGAATCCACTGCAAATAGGTGCTAACTCCACCCTGTAGCCTATGTGTATACTTAAGTTAGCTCTATCATATTTCTAAGATATGGGTACATGCAAATACTAAAAATGTAACTTATTTCTTTACACAATATGTATTGGTGGAAGTGTCTCTTAATGAAATTCAGTGTTAAAAATTTTCTAGTTGTATGAATAAATATGTATTATTATTTATTATATTTCATTATTATGGCTATATCCACTCCATATAATATAGTCAAACAATCAGTTGCCACTAGAAAATTATTTTTATGTTCACCATTGAAAGATCATTCCACAGTTTGTTCAAAAAATGTAACTGGCTGGAACAGTATTTTAAAGTTTAGACTTAGAGGCTTTAAGTTTGTTTTAATTTAAGAAAAACTAAAATCAATAAAATTATCAATATTATTTTATTAGATATAAAAGGTTAACAAGCAATTATAAAAAGAAGAACCCAGTTTTAAAAGAATAAGGCAATTCTCACATAATGACAAATGATTTAAAACTATGAATATATACTGTAAACAATTCATATTAGCTCATTATCAAAATGTTCACCATAGAATGATAATTGTTGTTTGCTCATAAATGAAACTCTCTCTTTAATATGTTCACAATTACATTTCCTAAAATTTATCTGTTTGTTAGATAGAAAAGTCAATGAAGTTGGCTGGGTAAAAATTAGAGCCTGTTACTACCTAAAATCAATACTGACTGTTATGAACTGAATTTTTAGGCTCTAATTTTCCCTAAAAAGATATGTTGAAGTCCTGGCCTTGGAAAAGGTGAATGCAACCTTATTTATTTAAAATAAAGTCTTAACAGATGTTGTTAAGTTAGGATGAGGTCTTTAGGGTGGGTCCTAATCTAATATGACTGCTGTCCTTACCTAAGGTCAATTTGAACATAGAAACAAAGGGAAGAATACTATGAAAACACAGTGAGCACAGATTGTGGCAAAACTGCCACTGCTACTTTCTAGTACCCTATGACTACTAGAAACTGAACAGGGGAAGGAAGTGTCCTACCTGAGTCTTCAGAGGGCTAACATTTCAATATCAGAGTTCTTGTTTCTAGAAGTGTGAGACAATAAATTGCTGTTGTTTTAAGCCACTTCAGTTTGCGGGACATTATTTTTGCAACCCTAGGAGGCTGGTACATCAACAAATAAGAAGATTGATACCAAAGGTTTAAAAGAAACATTCTGAAATCCCTGACTGTTTCATACTAGTAATCACATTAGTAATCACCAACACAGCAATAGCCCAGGCAAGTTCAATAACATGTTATAAACAGGCAGCCAGGGAACAGGGTATCAAATAGGAATAATATATTTTGAAGGACAGAGAAGTATTTTGATTTCTGAATTTCTTGCTGGATTCACATTAAGATCCTTGATTTTATATGCAAGCATTTCCAATTTTCTATAACATGAATTCTCTTGTTTTTCTGATATATGCTGACATCGTTTGCTCCTCCCAAGGTTATACACCACTCAGTTGTGTTAAATGAAGGTGGAATTGAAGTTTTATTCAAAAGGAAATTGTGTACTAATGAATAAAGAAGTCAAAGAAACAGAAAGAAAAGAAACTTTCTATCAAAATCTTTACTTGGCCCTTTTCCTAAAGGGTTTGAGGAACACATGAATGTCCTGATGGTTGGCCAAAACCTAATGAAAGAAAAGAAGGCAAAAATCAAAATGATACTCCAGGGTCCCTGTGCTTGCGCTCAAAGCATTCTTGGCAGAATTGCTGCATATTTCAAACATTCCATTCAGCATTCACAATATATGAAAAGAACTGCCATTGTGCTTATGTTAAATATTCTGTGCCTTATTAACTTGGCATTGCTTGTCCCCCACTTTTCCTTCTGCCCAAGCTTAGAATCCCAATAGATTTATTACCTTCAGATCCCAACAATCTATAACAGGTTTTAAGTATACCATAGTAATAAACTTGGAAAGAACATCATCAGATTGGCTAATTCAGTGAGATTGTTTTACTTGCAGATGAGATGGATTTGATTTGTTACCTGCCAAGTGTGGCAGCTCAGTACTGGACCTGTTATTCAAGGAGCAGGGAGAAAGTAGTGCAAAATGAGGCTAGCTGTCAGCACATTCTATCACTGCAACATCATGAGCCTTTCCTGACTTGAACCCTCTAATCCCAAGTCTGTGAACATATCGTTCTTCCATCTGCCAGCACGGCTGGTTGATGTTACTACAAAACATCCCTCCCCCTGTATTGATTTGCACTCAGTTTCTCTAGACATCACTCTCAGTTAAATGTCTCCTCCATTTTTATCTTCAGTTGGGTTAGGGCAGGATTTTTGATTCATTGTTTTCATGAAAAGAAATAAATTAATGGAGCGTGAAGGGAAATCGCTAAAATATGTGATTGAATATACTAAACATGGCTAATTTCTAAGTGAATCTTTTTAAGTTGATATAGTTAATAATCAAATGATCTTTTAAAATTCAGTTTCTTCATGTAGTTTTGCATACATGAATGGAAGCTCTACCTGGAGAATAGGTTCCACGGCACAGACAAAACCTGAACTGACAAACTAGAACTGCTAGAATCATTAGGCCTGTCATTTTGTTCCCTACACACACCATTCTGTGATGATATAATAGCACGAGCACCCATTGACAGGAGATTTCCGTAACACCTGGACTCAAAGCTATAAGAAAAGGGTGGTAATGACAATTCCATGATTATTCCCTTTCTGGTCAATTTCAATCAGTTCCTTAATGTGACTTTAATGATGTTTTTTAGTGTTCATTTCTTTTTATTTTTTCAAAGTTATACCAATACGAGTTTTCTTCAACCACTGTGATTTTTTCATTAGGATGATTATAATGGAAGATGACTCTCAGTGGAAATGTATGAGACACTCTTGTTATCCATGCACCATTGTTGCGATACACTAATTGCTCCAGTCTGTCATGTGAATGAGTATTTAAGGAGATTTTAATCTCTGAACCACCACATTCATTGTAATTCTGTATGCTAAAGATCCTTATGACATTACACTGATAAAATTGGTAGCACGGCACACAAGCCCAGATCTTCTACAATTTAAACATAGTTAAAGTGTTTGGATGCATTTTAATTTGTAAATAATTGGCTTGTAAGATAAATTGATATGCTAAGTTAAGAATTTGGAGTAAACTTTCCAGTTTTAGACTTTCATGGATACTGCAAAAGAAACACTAAATTATTCGGTTGATTTCCTGCTATCATTTGCAAACCATGCTTCAATTAAACTCCTGGAATGGGAAGATAGTTATGAATAATGTCCAGCTATCACATAGTTCCCTTCTCCTATGAGAAAGATGTCAAATGTACTGAACCCATCAAGACAGGGATTTAGGTCATTAACTCAACCATAGATTTGAAAGCATTTCAAAAAGTGGGTCAGTTTGTCAAAGATAAAAACATGACATGACAGAACAGTCTCTAAAACTGAAGTGCACAATTACAAGTCACATCAAAAGTAATCAATTCAGTTCATTATAAACTCCGTTGTTTAGGGCAACTACAGTAAAGTTCAAAGTAAAAGGTATACTTGTCTCTATCTAGGGATGATTAAAGGTTGGAACGATAAGATGGTAACATTATCAAAGAGTTGTAAATATATGACATACTGTGCTGGCATTTTTAAAGTTTCTTTTTCAGCCTAGCACTACTATCACCATAGCAATGGATTTTACAAAGACTATAGTAATTAGATGCAAACGGCTGCAAGGGAAACAACCTTTTAGTTTTCAAGAACTGGGGCTTAAATCTGATATATTGTACACTATGATACGGAAACCATATTGTCAACTAACAGACCAAGTTTGACATACAATCTCTCAGAAAAAGGTCATTTGAGTTGTCATGGTTGCAATATATTGAAGCAAGTATTATGTTGCTGGTCCCACATAAAGCTAAGGGATGGTAGAAATGCAAGCTTGAACACACAAATGCAATAAAAGAATAAGTACTAAAATTGAAAAGAATATGAAAATGGGAGTAGAATGAAGTTCCAAGATTCTACCTTCAATGAATGAGAAGGCAACCTAATAAAATAGTTTGAACACTACATAACTAAGAGATTAATCAATCACAATTTTGAACTTTTAGATCCAACTTTAGAAAAGTTAAAAATGCTCTGGAAGGGCTGGACGGGTGGCTCAATGGTTGAGCACTTGTGTGGTATGCACGATGACCTAGGTTTGAACCCAAGCACCATACATGCAAATATGTGTAGAAAAACAAAAACAGATGTAAAAATAAATTTTAAAAAATTGACACTCTCTCTCTTTCTCTCTCTCTCTCTCCCTTTCTCTAAAAAAATTGCTCTGAATATGCTAAAATCTTGTTTTGATAATAGAGTAGACATATTATACTCAAACTCATCTTGAAATTAGTGGTTAAATGAACTATGATGTGGAAGATACTTAGTCCCATTTTTTTGTCCTCCTTTCTCCTCCATCCTTCTCCCCCATCCAACCTGCCTATTGCTTGAATACACCTGAGCAAGACATCCCAGAGTTAGACAGTATATCTGTATTTAGACAGTATTTCTGCATTTTCATATTATTTGAGAAAAGACAAATAATTAATTATGAGATCATTTGAAATAAAAATTAGCTTTATATAATTCTACATTAAGTTTGAAAACATTGTATTCACTAAAGAGAATTGTATAATGTGACATCTCTACAAGTTTTCTAATAATGATTAACACTCAGATTGAAGTTTAACCTTAGTTAAAAAAATCAGATAAAATTAAATAATTGCTTAGTGGAAACAATTCATTTAATGAAAGATAGCTTTTAAACTTCTGCAGGATGAACTATCTTTTGGGAGATAAGTAAAACTTCCTAGAACTGTTAATGTTCATTCCATAGGTGTTTGTGAAACTTATCAAATATTCAAAGAGCAAACACCCACATCTTTGCTTTATCAATATTTATAGCCTGAAAACACATTATTGTTGCAAATATGTCAGGACAATGAAAAATATCTTTTTTACAATGGGGATATATAACAAAGGGCAGCAGAACAATATAATTTATTTCTATCATTTATTGAATGACTCATAAGTAATAAGAAATGAAGCTACAAGTAACTTATGAAGGTCATTCCTCTCAAGTATGAGACTATATAAATTGTTTACATCGTTATCTGCTATATAACATTTTAGCCATTGAGGATTCGAAAAGTTACAAGCCAGATGTCTGGACTTTATACTGTGAAAGTGCCCCAGCATGGCTTTCAATAGATTTTGGTCATGTGCAGATTCCTCTGTGCTTCACAGTTAATACAGTCCCAGCTTGGACATTAGGACTACACTTTTCTTGATTTAAACATGTACTAACAAACTATTTTCCCCAGCTATAGACAAAGTCAAACTCCACCTTAGCTGAAGCAGATTAAAACCCAGTAGCTGTGATTAGAATAAAATGTGACAGTCATAGTTCACATTCGTATGATTCTATATCATTTCAATTATTTAAATAACTTTTAAGTGTCACTTTATGCAGTCCCTTCTAAAAGATTCTCAATAAGAATTGATATCACATTCTAACACTTAAGAAAAATGAATTCTAAAACTCCCATGGCTCAAGCAGTAAAGTCAAGAATAAATGAATGGGATGCAATCAAACTAAAATGTTTTTGCACAGCTAAAGACCTAGTCAAGAGGATCATGAGAGAACCTACAGAAAGGAGAAAACCTTTGCCTGCTACCCCTCAGTCAGAGGACTAATATCCAGAATATACAAGGAACTGTAGAAACTAAACACCAAAACCACAAATAATCCAATCAATAAATGGGCTACAGATCTTAAAAGAAACTTCTCACCAGAGGAAGTCCAGAAAGCCCATAAATATCTGAGAAAATGCTCTACATCATTAGCTATAAGGGAAATGCAACTCAAAACCTCAATGAGATACCACCTCACTCCTGTTAGAGTGGCAAAAATGAAAAAATCTAACAATAACAGATGCTGAAAGGGCTGTGGGAAAAGAGGAACACTGTCACACTGCTGGTAGGACTTCAAACTATTGCAGCCACTCTGGAAAGCAGTGTGGAGAATCCTCAAAAAAATAAGGATGGAACCACCTTATGACCCAGCTATCGCACTTCTGGGTATTTTCCCAAAAGAGTTAGAATCAGCATATTATAGTGATGTGGCTTCATCGATGTTTATAGCAGCTCAATTTACTATAGCTAGACTATGGAACCAACCCAGATGCCCCTCACTCGACAAGTGGATACAAAAACTTTGGTACTTATATACAATGGAATACTGCTTATCCATTAGAGAAGATGATATTATGGCTTTTGCAGCCAAATGGATGGAAATGGAAAGAATTATGTAAGTGAAGTATCCCAATCTCAGAGATTCAAGGGCCAAATGTTTTCTCTCATCTGTGGAAGCTAGAATACATGGGGAAGCAGTATGTTAGATGACTAAGCTAATAATAACTTAAAATTGTATGATTCTCAACACAACAGGGAGATGACTCCCCAGGATACTTGGAGGCATAGTGAGGGGGATGGCGGGGGAGGGTGAAGGAAGAACTCCTAGGAGACTGGAGAGTGGGAATAGGGGGTAATCATCTCAGAAGGATATCTCTGCCCTCCACGAGATATCCATTTAACTGAGGAGTTCTTCTGGTGTAAACACCAACAGGGGAAACCCAAGATGGGCATCCATGATATGGCATTAACCCTGGATAACTAAGTATATATACATTGGTTCTTGAATGCTTGATAATGTTTCCCCCTCAACTGTATCTCTATATCCATCTAATAAAAATGCATTATTAAAAATAAAAAAAGAAAAATGAAGTCTCAGATTGGGTGTTCAATTTGCCAAAAGTCCCACAGATAGTCAGCAATCTACACAGGAATCTGAGAATCTAAATTCCTGGGTTAGTCCAATTTCAGCTACATCATTGTTCCTCTACAGAAGCAGTACAAACAATCACTAACATTTATTGGATGTTATAAGCATTTTGCACGGATGGTTACATTTAATACTTTTGCCTGTCCATGTAAATTGGTAATTAATAAGTAAATTTCACATATGAAATAACTGAGATTTGGAGAAGTTAAAAAATACTTTTCAGAATTGGCAAGGATGGAATTTGAAATTAAGCATCTTTCAATACAGAGACTGGGACTTTAAACAATGCACTATAGTAATATTTCTATCCACACAGTGTTTCTCAACTATTAATGAGCCACATATCACCTTGGTGTACTGTTAACGTTCAAATTTTATGTTCGTTAATTTTAGGGTGGCCCTGAAAATCTGTGGTTTCAACATACTGTCTAGTGATTACCTAGGTTGCAAACTATCAATCACCTCAGGGTTCTCTCTTTTTCATCACCTACTCTTTTATACCCTTTCTTCTACACCAGCACTTTGCTCTTTTGAGCAAATATATCTCACTGGGATAAATGAAATGAATCAATACTTCCTTGTCAGTCATACAATTTCTGATTCTGCTTGTTTTCCCAGTTGGAGTGGAGATAGCCCCCAAAGTAGGGCCACATTCTAAACTCCACAACCTGTGAATATATTAGTTATATGGCAAACTGAGGCAGGAAAAGCTAGGCAGTCAGTGCAGGCAGAATGACATGGGTCAAGAAGGAGGAAATTAGATGATGCTTGTTTTTTTTCTAAGAGGACAAAGAGCATCCACTGCTCTAGGTAAGCAGAGATGCATATGAGCTTCACATCCTCCTTCACGAACGAGGGTGGTTCAATGACTTCCCCTCTGCTGAAAAAGGTTCTGGTGGCCCAGAACCAAAGACTAGATCTGACCAGAATTTCCTACTCTTACTCCTGGACATGGGGGAAGGAAGGCAATGATTAATCAATGGAAAAAAATCTTAAAAAGGGCAAGTCATATGCCCTCTTCGAGTTCTTGGCTCTGAGTCTCCCTTCTCCTGGAGAAGTCTTTTCTATCTGTGCTCTGTTAAATAAACTGTGTTTGCTCTGCTTTCCTCAGTGTCCCTTGGTTTCATTGTTCCACTCAGAAAGGATATACAAACCCAACATCCACAAAACCGGCATCAAAAGGACAATTAAGTTTACATATGGAATTAAGGATGCTAATCATGTCACTTTGTGATGAGGGAAGTATCTGGGTCAGCCAGGAGAGTTTAAGGTATCCATGAGGGTCCCAATCAGTAAAAGAGGGAGACAGCAAAGAGAAAATAAGAGGGACTTCAGAGTGAGATGCATGTGGCCACCTCTTTCTGGCTTTCAAATGGTCAAAGAGAGAAGCAAGCCATAGAATGCAGGTACCTTCAGGAAACCACATAAGGCAAGGAAATGATTGTTCCCAAGAGCCACCACAGAAAAGGCAACACTGCCAACTTATTTATTTTAGCTCAGTGAGATACACTTCAGGCTTCTGATCTTCCTCCAACATGGAAGATAATAAATTTATAGTATTAAGTACATCTAATAAATGTAGTTATTTACAATTTCTTACTTGTTCACTTTAGTAAACAGAATACATTCAGCACATTTAAATTTGTCAGTTTAAAATTTAAATGATAAAATTTGTTGCCCTGTTTCCTAAACATAAAATATGAAGAAACTCAACTCTCCTCACTGCTTTAATGGATTTGATATCTGGACACCACTTAATGGATGGCCATGATGGATAATCTCACTTTTTATTTTCCTGTTTAATATCTGTACTGGGTTTTGCCTCTTAGTACAGTACAGCTTATTCTGATTTTAGGGTTTTTTCCCCTTTGTTTTATCAATGCAGCTGTAACCCTCCTTCCTTTCTCACTCAGATATATCTTTTAGTAGGTAGCACTGAAAGGAGGTTTATAAAAATTAGGCAAAGTTTTCTGTTCACAGTAATAAATAATGCTTTATTAACTTTATTTTTTATTTTTATTTAATTAATTTACCTATTTATTTATTTGCACCAGGGATTGAACCCAGGGGCACTTAATCACTGAGCAATATCCCTGGCCCTTTTCTTTTTTCTTTTTTTTTCTTTTTTTGAGACAGGGTCTTTTTAAGTTGGTTGGGGCCCCACTAAGTTTATAAGGCTGGCTTTGAAATTGAAATCCTTCTGCCTCAGCCTCCTGAGCTCGTGGTATTACACACATGCAGGGCTCTCACTGTGCAGGGCTCTCTTATTATTTTTAACAAATAACTCTTTACTATCTAACTTTTACTTGTCCTGTGCACATTGATATATCATGTATGAAATACCCTGTAGGGGGATTACAATATGCAGTTTTGACATCTCTTTTAACTTAACACTGATAACATTATAATAGTACCAAAAATTCAATTTAAATTATAACACTATAGAGCATTTTACAGTCACCACCATTTACAATATTTTCAATATATGCTTGTGCTATCACAATGGATCTTATGGCCAGCAGATTTCTTTGATTATTTAGTAGTATACAAAATGCAAGAAAGCCAAACAAGAATAAAAATTGACAGTAGAATAAACCTTTTCTGAGTTATTTCTCTAAGTAGACATAGCTCTACTCTGTTAGCATTTGCCTCAATATTTCCTGCCCATAAGAATTTTCTTTTCTGACCCCTTACACTGCATTCAAGACAAAGGATTAAAATTACCCTTCCAAAGGATTTCAGGCTTATGTTCAAGATGACAACCACTATGTGAGTGTCAGGTACCAGGATTCAAAGTCCAATGTCATTATTTCAAGTCAGACCATGGACAGGTCCTATTTCTCTCAAAATGAGCACCAGACCTCATGCCTTTTGATTTTATGCTAAGTTCATGAAGACTGAATAAAAGTTAGTGATGGTAAATTTTTTTCAGTCAGCTATAGGATGAAATGTTTCTGTTAAGATGGAAGAAATGCAGAATGTCACCTATAGAAGCAGCAATAAAATTTGGCTTTCATCTTCTAGCAGAGTTAATGGAGGAGAAATAATAGAAAAGCCAGGAGACAGGAACAGATTTTAATTTACTTATGCAGGTAAATAATTGCAATTTATATGTTTGTGCTACTTTCTCAATGCCTTGCAGATTGGCAAGTAGATAGACTACAGACTGGAGAACATATTTTATTGCATTGATAATACATACTATATAGTGTTCATAGTGTTGTGCTCAGTCTAAAGTTGGGTAGGAAAATGCTGTCTAGGTGAAAGTGATAACAGAATGATATAGCTAATACTATCCATATCAAGGAAAATTTGATAGTTATAAGAAGGAACAAAGACAAGCTCCCACTTCAACTTTTTTTAGTCTTATCTCAGGTATTTTTCATGACATAAGCAACCATTTATTCCTCAAAAACTTGATTGCTCATACATAACGGTATTAAAAATGAAAACATTTAAATGTTAGTTAAAAATTACAAAATTAACCAGAATCTGGAACTTTTTTATTAGTTCAACATAGTCTTACATATCGGAGGGAATTGTTGTTACATATTACGCATATATGGATATTGACATAGTGAGATAGTAAGTTAAGGCCGATCCTAGACCATTCCCTGAACTCATGTCTCCTCTGTAATCCCACCATGCTATAATTTGAAATGAACATATACATGTATAATAACTGTTGACATTCCTGAGTTTCTCAGCCTGCCTGTGCATAGCTAGGCTTCTAAAGGGAGTTGAGTATTCCCCATTGTATTGATAACCACTCTTACCCCTCCATCCCCTCCTTGCTTCCCTGGCTTCTCCCCCAACGTTCACAGATATGGTTCCCCCAACTTATGTGAATTTTCAACTATGGTGAGTTTATTACTTCAATTCAGCTGACTATCATCCTGTAATTCAGCTGACTATCATCCTGTCATAGGTTTAGAATTGTGGATATTTTTAAATTGTATTTTCAGAATATCTAAGTTGCTGTTGGTGTTTATGTTAACTTGATATGGTTTGAGATGAAAAATGGTAGAGAAATATACATAAACTACTTTTCTGAATCTACCTATATATTTATCACAGTTAATGAACTTAGATCTAAAAGTTTAGATGTGAAAAGTACCATATTTCAACAGTTTATTTAAGTCAAACTGATTGGAAATTAAAGTCATATTCTGCCTTTACATCTCTGTGGGATTGTTAAAAGGCCATATATGTTTCAATTTTAGAAGAAGTTCTCTATTCTTGGGTTGTTATATGGACCTTTGAGTCTTCTTCCATACCATTTTGGGACACAAAGGTCTTAAATGAGGCTGAGTATTTCTTTAAGTAGTTGGACCTGGGTGCTTCTTATCATCATTTGCCCTTAAAGTCTCATTTGTGTCCCACCACTATAAGAAGACAAGCCAAGTCCTGGAAGACCTTCCTCTCCCTCATCTCTCCACATTTAACTCATCTCTTTCCATTTCCTTGGCCTCCAATGTTTTCTTCTGGGACTTGACTAGTTTTACTATCACATTAGAATGTAACATTTATAAAACAGAGATTGTATTAGGTAATTGGGAGTGGCTAAACCTATAAATATATTTTTTCAAAGTTCTGAAGCCTAGAAATATGAGATCAGGATATCATCATGGTGGGATTTTTGATGAAGGAAATCTTCTGGGTTATGTCCTCTCATGACTTTCCCAGTTGTATGTACAGAAGAGAACAGATTTTCATCTCTTCTTTGAATGTGGCATTAATACCATCATGAGTGTCCAACTATCATAAACTAAGTTAATCCAAATCAGATCACAAAAGGTCCATTTTCCAATACCATCATATTAGAGTTTAAGCTAGTTTTTGGAACAAACCCAAATATTCAGTACATAGTGGAAGTCAAAACTTGACTTTGGTCTGTACTGCATTCCACCAAAAACTTTCAACAGCAAAAAAGCCTGAAAATGAATACAATCTGTAGAATGCAGGAGGGGAAGTACAAAAACAAAATAAACAGATTATTATTGTAATGAATTATTCTGTAAATATTTTAGCTTCATACAAATTTTGAAGCAGATGCACTCTGGGTATACATTAAGTACATAATGGTCATAGTTAAGATAAAATTTTCAAATTTTAATGCATAGGGAACAGGAAGTTCTTCAAAGAGATTCAAAATGTTAATAGGATCATTTTGAACATATATTTGCACCTTATTTAGAAATGACAATATTCTTACTATCATGTGCTTATTTCATGTAAAGCACCATAGTAGTAAGCCAAGTCAACCAGAAACTAAGTAAAAATATATGAACTCATATTTTATACTACAAAGAAAAACAAGGTTATCAAAGAAGTTATGTTTTCTATAAAATAAAGAACACATTTCCCTCACTGAAAACTCAGGGGCACTGATGTATTATATTGTGGAGATTTGAAAGTCTCATTCCAGCTGTGATTAACACTCTTGCATATAACAAGCAATACCTTAAAATGAAAACCTATTTTCTCTTTTTTCTCCTTTTTCACAACATTACTTTCTCTTAACTACCACTTAAAATTCAAGTAGAAATTTTTTTTATGACTAAGGTCACATTATAAAATAGCACATAAGATGAAAGTAATAGAGTGTAGCCAAAGAGGGGCGTGAAAATGAACACCTCAGAAGCAGGCATTGCTTGAGTGCAGTTTCAGAGGTGTTCCTTTTCATTGGATCTCTAAGGTAGGCTGACAAGAACAATCAGTTGCCTCATAGATCACTGACAGAAGCTCAGGAAGACAGATGACATGCAGAATAGCAAACCCCACAAAAATTAAACAAAGTGCTGAAAGAACAATTAGCATCTTTAGTGATAAAAATGCCAAGGAGGAACAGCACTAATTTCAGTGCACAAAACCAAATACAAATAACATCTTCATCTCAATGGCAGGTAAGTCCTCAAAATAAATGCTGGGATCCTGAGTGCATGAACAGAAATATATAGTCTATTTCTGACCAATTGCAAGCAGATACACTTGAATGTCTCAAGAACTCTCACAGTTTTTTTGTGGCACAGGTAACTTCAAACCTCATATTGATGAGAATATGTTGAGCCAATAAGCAATTGAACTAACTCTTCCTGATGAATGATTCGGGAAGAAAGTCTTTCCCTTCTCTGATAGAAATGATTTAACAGCTAGAAAGTGAATCTGACCTGGGGGGAGAGGCTACTGTGCTTTTAAAGCATGAGAAAAACTTGGAGTTTAATAGCATGAACCAAGGAATTCTTTTGTGAAGTATATATTCCATTGACACAGGGAATTCAACCTAAATGATTGCGGCAAGAGAGAACAGGCAGAATGATGACATGTGGCCTAAGCACAGAAAATACCCTTGCATTAACAGTGTGCTACATCTCCCAAATGTGAATATTTGCAATATTCTCCAGTTTGAAAAACAAATAATTTTGAAAAAAATCTTAAAACTATGGAAAATTTCAAAGATAATAAAACAAAAACCATGTTGATTAACAGGATCACAAATTTACTGCATAATTGAACATTGCATTTATATATAATAAAACAATAAGATATAGAAGGTTGCATATTTTTAGTATTAAAATTAATAGAAATTCATTCCACTCAAATCAGCATTTAAAAACATAATTATATTTTCAGATGCTTGAAAATTTTTTCCTTTGTCACAATTTGTAGTATTTTCTAATTTAGTCTCATACATGAACTGGGAATAAAGATATATATGTGGAGGTGAATTCAAAAAGAAAAGTATAGTGAACAACAAAGTCATCTCATAAAAATATCATTGATATAATCAACTATTATAAATATGATAAAATATATTTTGTGTCATAGTACATAGTAAAATAAATATAATATAAACATAAAAAAGTAATATAAAATTCTTAAAGATAATTTATATACCACTCATTACAAAAAAGAGATAAAATCTCTTTCATTCTAATATGAATAATATAATATTCAAACATTTCAGCTAATATAGATTTTTATAAGAAAACATCTATTTTATCACTATACCAACTTTATAAAAAATTAGTCGATCTCCCCTACTTCACCCATTCCCCAATCTCATGTCTCCTCTGTAATTCCTCAATTCCCCCATTTTATAGATAGAAATGAGCATATTCATGTATATTAATTATCAAAATTTCTGGGTTTATATGCTTGCTTGAGTATAGTTTGGCTTCTTATGGGAGTTGAGAGTACTCAGCTGTATTGATAATGCCCCTTTTCTCCCTCCATCCCTCTCTTTTCTTCTGACCTTCATAGTTATGGTTTCCCCAGCTTATGTGATACTTCAACTTTGGTCAGTTTATTTATTGAACTTAGCTAACTTTCATCCTATCTCACGTCTTATTTTCCAGGTGCAAAATAAGTATCCTCTGCTCCACATCACTAATGAACTAGCAGTATATGGTTATAAGTATTCAGTTTGTATACCTCATGCAAAACTTTAGCTTATTCCATCTGGATATTTGAGTACATGAAAATCATCCAATAATATTTAACCATATTACATGAAAAAAATCATCAATTAATCACTGGAAGAAGGTTGAAAATATAACCTCTCTTCAAGAAAAAGTTCTGCTTTTCTAAGAGAAAAAAAAATGTGTAATGTTGTAACTATTGTGAATAAGCATGATTTTATAGATTTTATCATATGCTAAAAGTTAAGTGTAATGTTCCTTACCCAAGTGAAAGGTTTTGCTCCAAGTGACAATGATATTGCCCAAACTCAGTCAGCAAAGCAGTCATCCTGAAAACATTGATGTGCAGTGATATAATTAAAAAGAAATTCCTTTAACCAAATACTTGCTTGACTCAGAAATTTATTCTTAGCATCCCGTAATATTTTCAATTTTATACGATTGAAATCTAAGTAAATTAAAAATTAATCAAAAGGCTGTATTCTCAGGACAAGATGTGTATGAAGAAATGATTTTTTAGGGCCTGAGCTATCATAAGTTCTACTCACACCAAAATGTGCTTGTTGCTCAGCAATAAAATACTTTTGTTGCCTTGTATTGCATAATATAAATTAGTCACTGTATTCCAGTTACAAATCTCTCAATTAATGATTCGAAGTAATAGGTTACAGATAGAGGAAGTATAATCATATTTTTCCAAGACCAGGAGTAGAAGACAAGAGGGAGATGATTCTAAAAGCAGAGCAGACATGGGATAATGTGGGCCTGGGGAAGAGAGTGTGGGAAGCCATCCCTCACTGAGAACCATTGTTCTATTCAGATGGAATCAGTAAAAGAAAGAGAAACCAGTGAAGACATTGCTGAGTCCAGGTCAGAGTGAGAATTAGGGAAACAACTTCCTTTAAAATGAGGGAGTTCCAGAAAATAAACGACAGACCTCTACCAGATTTTGAACCTACAGTAACATATGACTCAAGAAAACCTGAAAGCTAATCATGTGAATGAGGTGAAATTCTCAGAACTGAAGAGACAGATGATTGCTAAGAAAATCCTTATCTAGTGCTATATATAGTTTGGACCTGAAATGTTCCCCAAAGTTCCATGTGCTAAAGGATTGGTCTCCAGCCCATCGTGCTATTGGGAGGTAGTAGGAATTTTGAGAAGTAGGACCTTGTGCTCTAGTCACTGATGGCATGCCTTTGAATGGGTTACTGGGACTGTGGCCCCTTTCTTGTTCTATCATTTCCAAGCATAAAGTGAACAGCTTTGCTGCATTGCATTACTCATGGAATGCTGCAACAGGACCAGAGCAATTAGGCCAACTAATCAGTGATGGAAACATCCAAAATCGTGAGATGAAATAATCCCTTCCTCTTTATAAGGTAAATTACTCAGGTATTTGTTATAGTAAGGGAAAGCTCACCAATGCATATAACATCAGTTTTAGGACACTGAAGAAAAAAATGTTCCAAAGAAGGGAGGAGTCTTAATCAAATGCCTCACTGATTCTTTATTCAAAATTTTTGCCAGATTTTCAAGCTTCACGAAGTTGTAAACTACAGAGCTAGGTTCTAAATTTCATGTATGAAACTAAATCTCACACAGGAGCCAAGATATGTGAATCAAAATTCAAGGAGAGCTATATCCCCAAAACAGAAACAGCCAAACATACATTTAGTTTTAACCACAACTACAGCTACTTGATCTGGTTCAGTGCTGAATTGAATTTATCTCCACTCACTTTTCTGCCTAATAGATCAGAAAAATACAACTTTTTCAGGCATGAAGGAACCTTCTGTGATATTCAAAGTGTTCTTTATCTTTATCTGGGGTGGGGAATTACAAGTGGAAGTATGTAAGTAAAAAGTTTTCAAGTTTAAAATGAGTGCATAATTATGTTATACCCCAATTAAAAATTATAATAATTATAGAATAGCCATAATTATATATTAAGCACAAACCCATTACACATAACAAAGCTAAATCATTGGAAAACTCTATCTAATCATACCACTCCCTAACTTTTCCAATCCCCTGTCTCACCTACTCAGAGCTGAATTCTGTGATCATTATTCCCTTGCCTTTCCTTTTATGCAGTTTCACTGTGTTGATTTATATTCCTAAATGATATATATAGGCCAGTTATAATGAACTGCTTTTTACGAGATGGCTAAATTAGTTTGTCTTTAGCCCTGTGTGTCAGCATTAAAAGTAATGTGCTTCCAGGTCAATGATCTATAGCAATTATTCCAAGTTGCAATTTATTTTATGGATAGACTTCTTGTTTACTCTGAATAGATTTTTAAGATCAGTTCTTAGAGTTCTCCCTTCTGGAAAATTTGGAGTCTTTTCTGTCTACTATGTATAACATGTTACCCCCAATGGCTACAAGCAAATTGTTTTATTAATTTATTTGAATATGATCATATCAGGCATTTATTCCATTCCGTTAGTTTTATTTTAAACACATTATATACTGTTACTTTCTTCTAAATCATTCATTAGAACTTATAATGATACGAGGTTGATTCTCATTTGGTTTCCATGACTTGCCAACATATTTTAACACATTATTGTGCTTTGTTGATTTAATTTTGAACATTTGTATTGAACATGTATTAAATTTAGGTTGTCTATGAAATCATCCACAATTGAAAATGGTTCCTTCATTCTTGAATTATGATTTTTGTCTTCCTGACTTGATTTCTAAACTGCATTTTGTATCTTTTCGTTTTCTCTCTTCCTCCTCTACTTTCCCATTTCTTCATTGCTGTTGTCACATAAGATTTTCTTGGGTATATGTGTTCTGCTGTCAATGAGAAGTGGAGGTAAATTCTTCTTGACATTATTCCTACATTTTCTGGAGCTAGATTATTCCAGCCATTAATGCTCAGTTTGATTTTACTTTTACTCCAAGGCTATTAGGATCAGAAGAGTAGAGAACTAGCTTGGACTGAAAGTTTGACATTCAGCTTGATTCTTCTCCGAAGTCTCGTTAAATTCTCATGCCAAGGACCAACTCTAACAAGCAGAGTTGTAGCTCATACATGTGAGCTTTAGCTCTTTCTCCTTTCTGTACACTTCATTAGAATGTGAGATGTCATGCATAGACAAAACCCGAAATACTGCAAGTCATTTAGTAGCACAAAGGCTGAATAATAATAGACTTTGATTATGATAGACCTGGCATTGTGAAGGGCTTTGCAGCCATTCCTATGCAGACACATCTGATCTGTAGATGTTCCAATCATATAGGATTGTCTATTCATCCCTAAGTAACAATTACAAAAAGAAGAAAATAGGGTAGATGTCAATATTATTTATGAATTGAAAACAGTGTGGTACTTCCAATTCGTACTTCTGGAGGAGAAGAGAGGAACTATATGATGAATTCTGGTTGCAATTTGAACAATTTCAGCAAACTTTCTGGTAATTCAGAAGCCGTGACTGACAAAAATATGCCGCATGGTGGCATTTGTCATAAGTATCCTTGATGATTGTCCAGGAAAATTCCAAACCAGGAAAGTCCAAATGTGGTGAAGTTATTGACAACCATTTCTATTTTCTGCACTTCTATTTCATTGAAGAATGTTAAGGTTGTGCTGCTTTGTCATTATTTCATCTTTTAGCAAAAATATAAACTTCAAGAAGGACAAATGAATGTTATAGTTGCATAGCATGTCTAGAAGTCTCTACATATATATTCCTGGTATGAAATACAAATTACTTTCTCTTTTCCTTTGTATTTGTAGACCAATCATTATAAAAAGTGGTGGAGATAGATGGGTAAGAACCACTAGGAGACTAAAAATGAGGTGTTTTTCTAGGCTAAATTGTATCCCTTCCAAAATTGATCTGTAGCTGTTTTAACCCCTGTACCTCAGAATGTGATGATTCACAGAGATGGATCATTTTAAAAGGCATTTAAGTTATAATGAGGACACTAGGATGAGTTATATAAAGTCTGACCAGTGTCTTGATAAAAGAGGAAGTATGAAACAAAAGGAAACATTAGGGGTGTGCACATAAAGCCCATGTGAGGACATGGAACAAAGGTGGCCATGTGCAAGTCAAGGAGAAAAGCCTCAGAAGGAAACAAATCTAGGAAACAAATCCACTAACTCCTTGATCTTCGATTTCTAACCTCCATATCAGTTATTAAAAGCCAACTTCTTTGTGACATGTTGTTTGAGAGAATTAGCAAACCAAGACAGTTATCAAAATAAAATTTCATCATAACAAAAAGGTTTAAGTTAAAATAAGAACAGATTCACTTAGGATATAAAGAACACATCAAAACAAGTTAATCATGTATAATACCAGTCCTCAAACTCCCTTTACCATGACAACAACAATAAAGCATAGTCTGAAGAATAAAATTGAAAGTACTCTGTGTTTAGGGTCTCCAGTGAAAGAAATGTTTCCTTGCAAATATTGCTTAGTCAAATCTCTAAAATAGAGGTTCTAGAAGATTAGCTCTTAAATTGAAGCCTACAGTCTTCTGGGAAAGAGAAAATCCTGGCAGGGGCCTTTGAAATTCCCCTTTTCCATAACTATATACACTTAAAATAAAATCTTTTGCTGCAGAGTGAATGAAGAACTAAATATGAGAATACAACCATCTTCTATTCTTCTATGAAAATAGATATTGAAGAAATTGGAAAGGATGTAATATACCACCATATTTATCATTTAACTTTTAGAAATGTAGCAATTGAATTATTT
This sequence comes from Aplodontia rufa, assembly GCA_004027875.1. Lineage (NCBI taxonomy): Eukaryota > Metazoa > Chordata > Mammalia > Rodentia > Aplodontiidae > Aplodontia > Aplodontia rufa. The sequence goes on along the minus strand of PVKS010024137.1, from coordinate 2,882 downwards.
TTCATGAATATGTTATCTAAATGAATATTAATATATGTATTATTATTTGAATGGATTAATAATCTTAAACATTCTTTGTGTCCATATCTACTCATGGTTAATATTGACAGATATTAACAACCTAAACAAAATATCATTTGTATTGCTTTTGAGAGTGTGGAGAGTCTTTAGAGCTGCCAGGCCAGAAGTTTTCCCTTTTATATTTTGTATTTCTTCACCATAACACAAGTGTTAAAAACATTATGTATTATTTTGCAAAAGTATGTTTCTCTAAACTCACATATTAATGCAAAAGTATAAAGATAAATCTCAAAGTAGAGATGTTGGTGTTTCACAAGCATAAAGACCTCAATTAGAATCAGCACACTGGTGAATCTAAGCAGCAAAATTGCTATCATGAAAACTTAATGTATCAAAACTTAAAAAATATTATTTTTTGAAATTTAGCATCTTCTTCCCCATTTATTTGTTTTATATATATATGATATTGGGGTCCACTTTGAAATATTTATAAAATCATGAAACATAATTTACTCTAATTCAGTCTCCAGTACTTTCTCTTTCATCTTCTATAGTCACCTTTCTTCTATTTATTTACAGTATTTTTTAAATTAGGGCATTATAGATATACATATTGTTACACACACATACACACATGTGTATACATATGTGTATGTATGCATATATATTTACATATACATACAGGTGAAATTCTTATTCATATATGAACATAGGAAAGTTTGATCAGATTCATTCCACCATTCTTCCCTTTTCCAGTTCCTCCTACCTCCCCTTTGTTTTTGCCACTGATCTCTCGTAAATTTTCATTGCATTCCTACTTCTCTCTTTTTCCTTTTCCTTTCCTCCTTGTTGTTGTTGCTGCTGTTCCTCTCTGCTTCCTTCTCCCCTTATGCTCCTCCTCCTCCTTCTCTTTTTTCCTTCTTCTTCTTCTTTCTCTCCCCTTATTTTTCTTTAGTTTCCACACATAAGAGAAAACATTCAACATTGACTTTCCGTGTCTGGCTTATTTCACTTCATAAGGTGGTCTCCAGTTCATCCAGTTACCTGCAAATTCCATAATCTCATTCTTCTTTATGGTTTATGGCTGAGTAAAACTCCATTGTGTACGTATACCACATTTTCTCTACCTATTCATCTATGGACAGGCACTTAGGCTGGTTCCATAGTTTGGCCACTATGAATTTTCCTGATGTAAATACTGATGTGGCTGCATCCCTACAGTATGCTGGTTTTAGATCTTTTGGATATCTACTAAGGAGTATACTAGCTGGGTCATATGGTGGTTTCATTTCTAGATTTTTGAGGAATCTTCATACAGTTTTCCAGAGTGTTTGAACCAATTTTCAGTACCACCAACAATAAGTCAGTACTATTCCCCTTAAATCCTCAGCAACATTTATTATTATTGTGATTTTGATAATTACCATTCTGACTGAATGAGATGAAATTTCAATGTAGTTTTGATTTGCATTTTCCTGATTGCTAGAGATGCTGAACAGTTTCCTTGTATTTGTTTTCCTTTTGTATTTCTTCTTTTAAGAAGCATCTCTTTGGTTCTTGTGTCCATTTATTAATTGTGTTATTATTAGTTTTGATACTCTATTGATCTATTATTTACCAATAGATTTTGTTAATTTAGTGACTTGACGAACATGATGTAATTCCCTATGGTATGTTCATGTAGAAACATAGGAAATTTAAGTCTGATTCATTACACAAACATTTCCTATCTCATTCCTCCTTTCTTTGTTTCCTTACCTTTTGTCTATTTCTCTGATATTTTCCTTATTTTGGGTTAGTTTCTGCATGTCAGAGAGAAAATTTAAACTTTGTCTTTTTGAGATTGGCTTATTTCATTTACTACGATAGCCTTCAGTTCCATCCACTTACTGGCAAATGATATAATACCATTCTTCCTTATGGCTGAGTAATACTCATTGTGTGTATATACCATATTTTCTTTATCCATTCATCTGTTGAAGGTCACCTTGATTGGTTCCATACCTGTTGTGAATTGTGCTGCTATGAACATTGATGAGCCTGCATCACTGTAGCATACTGTTTTAAAATTCTTTGGATGTATACTGAGGAGTAGAATAGATGGGTCAAATAATAAATACATTCTTACCTTTTTGAATAATCTCCATACTGTTTTCCAGAATGGTTATAGCAATTTCAGTCCCACTAACAATGTATACGTGTTCCCTTTACCCCACATCCTCCACAGCATTTATTGCTGTTTGTAGTCTTGATACTTGCCCTATTTACTGGAGTGACATGAAGTCTCAGTGTAGTTTTAATTTGCATTTCTCTAACTGCTAGAGATGTTGAACATTTTTTCATATTTTTTGGCCATTTACATTTCTTCTTTTGAAAAGTGTCTGTTCAGTTCTTTTGCCCATTTACTGATTGGATTATAAATAATCTTCATTGATTTAGGTTACTACCCTAGAAAAACCCAGTAGATGTCAGTTTGCACCAAATCTGTATCTGTGGGAATGTGAAAAAGCATGCAATCCTAAGAATTCTTTCCTGACAGGAAACAAGAGGATTGGGGCATGCACATCTACAGAAAAATATGGAAGAACCCTAGAATCTCTATCTGGGCTTACTGGTGAAAGTCTTTCTTTCTCCTCTAAGCCTAGTCATCAAAGATGTAAAGAGATAACTGCTACTTAAAGTGTGAAGAGAGTAACACAAATATTCCTGAAACAGGAACACTTTATGAAAAATGATACCACTAAAGGAACAAAATAAATTTCTGAAGAAATGAAAAGTTATTAATTGCCTGACAAAGAAATCAAAACTATAGAGATGCTCAACAGCTACCAAAGGATGTGGGCAGTTATTTGAAGTTGTGA
>PVKS010024136.1:0-31485 GCA_004027875.1 Aplodontia rufa | reverse complement strand
GTCACCATCACCATCTTCTTCATCATTTTCCTCATCACCACACATTGTGGCCCCAAGATAAGTGTCAAGTGTGGGCTCCACTAGCAATGTATAAATGGTGGAAGTGGAAAAGACGAGTAAGGCAGGGAAAGAGAAGGAGGAGAGAGACAAGGAAAGACTTAGAGAAGTTTAGGGAATTCTAGAAATGGAAGGGATTTTGGAGGTCAACAATTCGCAGCTTCATTTTACAGATGGAGAAACTGAGGCCCAGAGGAGGAAATGGCCTATCTGGGACTGCATAGCAGTTCTGTGTTGGAGGCAGTGGGAGACCCAGGCTTTTGTTCCGACTCAATCTTGCTGTTTCTATCAGAACAGAGCCACCAAAGCTCCTTAGTGATGAGGCTCAGAGGTGAGGTCATTAGAGCCTCCCCTTTGGGCACCAGCCTTGCTGCCCTCTGGCTGGCACTGCTCACTCCTTGCCACAGGCTGGGTGGGAGGGAGTGGCCGGTGCACCTGGCGTGGGCCTCTGGTGCGTCTGGGCTGTGCCTGAGGCTGGGCTTACCTTGCACCTGTGTCTGGGCTGTGCTGAGGCCAGGCTTACCTTGCACCTGTGTCTGGGCCGGGCTTACCTTGCACCTGTGTCTGGGCCGGGCTTACCTTGCACCTGTGTCTGGGCCGGGCTTACCTTGCACCTGTGTCTGAGCTGGGCTTACCTTGCACCTGTTTCTGGGCTAGGCTTACCTTGCACCTGCGTCTGGTACACGATGAAGTAGCTGGGAGTCCCACAGCTCTCGAACTCCTCTGCGCTGCACTTCTGGGCACAGAGCTGCTCGTCCTCTCTCTCGTGGAGGGGGAATCGCGTGGTGGGAAACCCACAGTGGCAGGCGGTGCCCGCGAGAGCTGCCAGCGGGTACTCCTGAGGACGGGTGGTAGAGGAGGAGGAAGAGTCACAAGTCCTGGGACAGCCCCAGACTTCAACATGGGGCGGGACTTGCATCCATCCACCCGCTGCTCCTTCACTCGCCCTCAGCTCGAGGGTCACCAAGCTTCACAGGCGGACCCAACCCTTATGATTCTTCCCTGCCTGTTGATTCTTTTAATCAACTCAATTTTTGAAACTTAATTTTTTTGTACCAGGGATTGAACCCAGGGGTGCTTAACCACTGAGCTCCATCCCCAGCCCTTTTTTAATTTTCTATTTTGAGACAGAGTCTCACTAAGTTGCTGAGGCTGGCCTTGAACTTGCGATCCTCCTTCCTCAGCCTCCTGAGCCACTGGATTTACAGGCGAGGGCCACCGTCCCCAGCATTGAAACTTAAATTTTACAGGAAACTTTATCACTACTACAGGAAGTGCCTGTGGAGAAGCAGCCCGTATTTCCATACTGTAAGAGCAAATGTCGAATCCTGTGAAAACCAAACAAGGTACAGTTGGCCCTCTGTACCTCTGGTTCCAATCCACAGATCCAACCACTGTAGCTTGAAAACGTTTGGGAAAATGCCACCTCTGCATGGGTAATGCGCACACAGTGGCTGTTATGCCTTCAACCACAGGGGACAGCAACTGTTGACGTGGCCTTGGTGCTGTGTGAGGGTTCTAAGTCACCTAGAGGTGCTTTAAAGTGCAGGGGAGGACACGCAGGTTCCATGTAGCTACTCCACCTTGTCACACAAGGGACTCAAACATGCCAGGCTCTGGGTGTCTGCCCGGCAGACACTGAGAGTCCCTGGGATTCAATCCTCCCTAAGCGCTCTCACCGGCCAAGACTGAACCTGCGGTCAGCTGCAGTTTTCCTGCAAGAGAGAGGTTGGTTGAAGGACGCATTAAAGATAAGTGCGCACTGGCATGAAGCTTTGTCCTGGTGGACTGTCAGGTGCTGCACCACAGTCCAGGCCCCGCAGCCTGGCAGGGACACGCCGCCCAAGCTTTGGGAACAGCTGCCGGTCCCTTCTTCCAGGCTGATGCTTAGCGGGTTCGGAGCCTTTGCCCGCAGCGCTGCCTTGACCGCTCTGTTTGTTGCACGCAGCAGTTGAGTGGCACAGCAGGGCGGACCTGAGATTCGGCGGGTAAGAGCTTGTCCTTGTTCACTTCGCTTCCAAACCCGACCCACAGCCCCGAGTTGTCCCTGGTTGCTGCTGATCCAGGAATAATCTGGTTTTTGAGCCACAGTCACACCCATGAGGCTGCGTCCTGGAAGCTCTGTGAGCAGATCTGGATTCTTTCTAGCAGATGCCAATTAGGAATTGCGGTACCTAGCTGGAGAGCGGAGACACGCTGATGTACAGGTGGGTCCCCTTGGGCATGATTGATGTCATTTTGACACCTCGGTCACCCTGAACCTCACTACATGGCATAAGCAGCTTTCTCTCCCTGCCCACTGAACGCCGGCCCTCGGTTGCTCTGAGGCAGCAGGAAGACAGAGGTTGGCAGAGGGCACTTCCTTCCTGTCCTGCGTGAGGTCTGACGCTGGCTGGCTCCATGTGACCTCACTGTGGCTGGCTCCAGTGACCTCACTGCGTCACCCGCGTGTGTCTCCCCACCTCTGCTGATCTGTAGGTTCCTCCAGGGCCCCAGGGAGTGAGCAGCACCCCCCACTCCCGGAGGGAATGTCATGTGGGTGCGGCTCCTGCCCAGGGAGAGTGCAGGCTCAGGTGAAGGCTGCTCTAGGACGCCTCTGGGCACTCAGGAAATGCCTGGTGGCTGGAAGCATCCTGGCTGCTGAGTGGCTCCTAGAGGCCTCTCTTGGGGTCCCAGGGTGGCTGGAAGTTCCGTGCATAGGTCAGGACAGACCCGTGTCAACCCAGCCCTGTCACTCACCTGGCTGTGAGCTTGGGCACGGGGCTTCCCCTGCCTGAGGCTCGATTTGCTCACATGTGAAATGGGAATGAGAATCACAAACCTATGGATTGTGGTGGGAAGTAAACTGGGGTACGCATGAGGGCCGCAAGGAGGACGCTGCGAGCTGCAGCCTGGCCTTCCTGAGGAAGCTGCTGCATTAGGAGCCCAAGGAGAGCAACGGCCACAGGTGGCCAGGGCAGGAGCTGGGGCAAGGGCTGAGCCCTGGGGGAGGCTGCACCCCAAACTCTCACCTCGTTAGCTCATTCTGGGGGAGGCTGGAGCTCCTTGAACACGTTAAGGGCCAGTAATGTGTCCAGCTCTGCACTGGGACCTCAGGGAGCATCTGATGGACAAGGCACAGCCTTCTCCTGGGCTCAGTCACAGTCAGGCTGTGGGGCGGGTACAGTCAGCCATCAGGGATCTTAGGCTGACAAAGGCTCCTGTGGGTGCTGCTGTCTAGAGCCCAGCGTTCTGGAGGCCAGCCCTGCCCTGCCCCTGCTTGCACACCCGCAGTGCTGGGACTCTGTCCCTGCCCCGTCCCTGCCTTCATCTGGCAAACTCCTACTCATGCTTCTAAGCCCATTTCAAATGTCCCCTCATTCCTAAGCACTCCTCACTCAGAGGGAGGGAAACCTGCAAACCCACCCTATGTGGCTCCGCCCACCCCTCAGACCCCCACGAAATGACCTCAGCCCTCTCCTCCATCGCTGACCACAGTCCATGACCTCCTCCGTACCGCCTGGGCCTCTGCTTCTGCAGCTCTGTGTCCCCGTGGTGCAGCTCTTCTGCACCACCCTCTCCCCACCCAGAGCGCTGTGAGCGGGTCCCCTGCTCACCTTCTCTGTGCAGAGATCCACACACTTGTCCACAGACATGTTCAGCATGGTGGCTGTCACAGGCAAGGCCAGGGAGAGGTTCTCAGGTCTGTGGAAGCAACCTCGGAACACTGCACTTCCGTCTGAAGAACAGGAGGGGAAAAGCGTCCTCAGATCTAGGAGTCCCATCAAGATGGGAGAATCACCTTCTTCTGAAGGAAGCTCTTGAAGCCCAGAGAAGGCAAGAGTCTTGCCCATGATCACACAGCAAGCCAAAGCAGAGGCAGAAAGAGCAGTCACGATTTCTGCTCTTGAACAAGTCGATTCACAGCGAACTCTATCACTGAACAAATGCGCTGGCATCGTGCCAACACCCCAGGTCCCTGAGATGAATCTCCTCCTGATTCACTTTGTCCCCTTTCCTTGGGCAGTGTCCCTGTGGGTCACTTCCTCATGCGTGGTGGTGAATCCCTATCCAGGGAAGCGATGGAGGGGCATCTGAGGATCAAGGGGAGCAGAAGGCCCAGGAAGGGCCTGTCCCTCCTCCCCAGTGCCAGGAGGCCCTGTTCTTCCCCTCCTCCTGGACTTTAGGGGGAAAGCCCTGGACTTTGGGGGTCTCTACCTACTGAGGCTGCCAGGGATGACATGCAGGGGGACTCCCTTTAGCGCGGTTTAATCTGGAAGTTCCCCAGCCACACAGCAGGAGACGTGCAGGCTCTCTTCGCCTCCCAGGAAAACATTCAGAGCCGCTGTCCTTGGCTGCGTCACTGGAAGCAGAATCTAACAGTGTTTTATTGAAGGTGTGCTCTCAGCTGGGGTCCCCTGGGCCTGGCCCCCAGAGTTGTCTCGCTGTAAGGAAAAGCAGGCTGGCTTTGGCTAACATCAGTCTGCTGTTGGCTGTGGGCTGCCCGCCAGGGCAGAGCCTATCTTCCTGGGAGAGGCTGCTTGCTCCGTTTGACCCAATGGCTATTTTCCAGAGCAGAGGGGGAGATGTGAGATGTTGTCACCAGTTGTCACTGCAGTAAAGGGAATCTGGGTGGGTACCCATGGCAGCTGGGGACTGTGAGAATGTCCATGACAGATGTGCATGGAGACTCATCAGTGAGGGTGTTCACTGAAATTCTTTCAAATTAACATGTGAAAGATTGGGAACAACATAGGTGTCCAACAATGAGGGATTCGAAAAATAAAATATCCAATAAAGTAATGGCGCTAAAACTTATTTTGATTGGATAAAAATGTATTTGAGATACAACAGTAAATCAATATGAAGTCCCACATATCATAAAATATCAAATTTTTAAAGAAAAAACATCAATAGAAATCTCTGGAGAGACATAATGCTAATGACCAAGTTGTTTCTGGAAAGTAGGTACGATGGGTAAGTTTTCTGTTGACTTGGCTAGTTCATGGTGGCCAGTGTGTGGTCCGACAGTGTGGATGTTGCTGTGAAGGTATTGTGTATATGTGACTAACATCTACAGTTATTGAGCTGTAAGTAAAGGAGATTGCCCTTGACGGTGTGGGTGGGCCTCATCGAATCAGTCGAAAGCCGTAGGAAGAAAAGCTGAAGCTTCCTGGAAAGGAAGAAATTTGGTTTCAAGACTGCAGAACTCACTCCTGCCTGTGATTCCAGTCTTCTGGCCTGGCCTACCAACTTCAGATTCACCAACATCTACAATAATGTGAACCCACTTCTTAAAAATAAATCTCTTAACATGCACGCATATCCAAACGGCCTGTTGATTCCATTTCGGAGAACTCAGATCCCACAGTGTTAAAGGGAGATTTTCTTCCCATCGTTTGGCTACACTCCTTTCTAACTTTCTGCAATGAATATGTATTTTTATGTAATAAAGACAAATAAAAAAAGGAAGAATTGGCCTCCATCAAATTTGTTGCAAGACTTATCGTGCACATTAAAAATTGGGCTCCGGGGGCTGGAGCGGTGGCTTGGTGGTTACGGCGCTCGCCCGGCATGCGCAAGTACGTGGGTTCAAACCCCAGCACCACATACACAACTAAGTGTCAGAGCAACGAAAGCCATGTGAAAAACTCAATAAAAATTGATTCTCTCTGTCTCTCTCTCACTGTCCTTCTTTCTTTAAAAATAAAATAAAATAAAAAAATAAAATTGGGCTCGGTTATTTCTCAGATCTGGAGTTGAATGTACCTTCCCAGAAGCGGTCGTCACATAAAACAAAGTACACTATTGACACCGTGCGGATCTAAATCACAAGTCCGAGACTGGTTGCCAAGTATTAAGTCCCTACTCTGTGCTGTCCACACTGCTGAACACTTTGCAAACATCGGCTCATCCCAGTCTCTTGAAAACCCTGCAAAGTTCACAGATGACAGAAGCAGGACTCAGAGGAACCTAAGGACCCGCTGTTTGCAAAACCTTCCGGTGGCTCATCTCAGAAAATGTCAGCCCTTGGAAGAGCAAAGCAAATTGCCAAATCCATATGCCTCTCGTCCGATCTGGGTGAATGTGTGGTATCTGGCTCCACGCTATTTAGCGCACACACACATATTTATATTTATGTGCAGAGGAAAGGGTATGAAATTACTCCCTGAGCAGGGTATGAAATTACTCCATGTTTATAAATGATGTTTTTAAATTTTAGTCACCAAAGACACCCGAGTGATTATTTTTACCACTCCACACCTGGCAGCCTGAAGTCCTTCACTATGGTGCCAAATACGACTAAGGACGTGTGATCGTGGTTAAATGGCTCATTTCTGGAGCATGCTGAGGCTCCCACCACCCACTTCTATCTTTTTTTTTTTCAGGGCTGAGGATCAAACTCAGGGCCACGTGTGTGCTAGGCAAGCGCTCTGCCACTGAGCTAAATCCCCAGCCCCATCCACTTCTATCTTAACTCTCCCTGACTCTGGCCCCAGCACGGTGAGAGAGACACCGGCGTGGGATGGTGATGAAAAGGCTACTGACCCCCGTGTATTCCTGCAGGTCTCAGTTTCCCCACATATAAAGGAGCAGGGGTCAGGCCATCCAAGGACTCTTGCACCTGCTATCAAGGAAACGTGCAGAAGACTGCAGAGCACCTATGATCGCCTCGAGGTCGGGGCCGTACTGGCTCGAGAAGAGCTGGGTCACGCTCTGAAACACTGCCCTCTAGTCCCCAAATGCCACCATGGAGAAACACCAACAGTCTCCCAGCCTGTGGTGTGCCGTGCTCAGAGGGAAGCCCCATCAGGCCATCCAGCAGATGATTCCTGATGCAGGTGCTGAGATAAAGATTTAGGGCACTGAGCTAGGATGTCCAAAGCAGGTGGCTGACCCTTGCTCAGCCAGCAAGCTGGACGCCAGCAAGATGCCCGCCTTGCTCTCAGAACAACAGGGCTCACCTTTCAACTCCACTAGCACTTACTGAGCCCACGCCTATGCCCAACTCCATACGGGGCGCTTGGGAGTCTTTTAGTCTGCACGGCGGCCATGGGGGTAGCGGTCCTGCCCACGGACTCATCCTCTCAGGTGGGCCCTTCCCGCAGCCCCTCCCACCTGATCCCCTGGATCAGGACAGAGCTGCTACAGAAGGGCTGAAGCGCATTGGGCACATGGAGAGGGGGTGCGTCTGTCCGTGCCTTGAGGAGGGCAGGGGAGCTGAGCAGGAGGCAGTTGAAAGCCTGATTGCACTGAGGGTGCGTCCAGGTGTTGGGACATGAGACTGAAGGTGTATCTCTCACACACCGCTAGTGTCTGCTGGCATGAAAGAGTGTGTCCGCGTGTGCCTGCTTGTGTCCGTGGCGGTGTGAGCAGGGATCCTTCATTTGCACATGGATGTGGAATGACAAGGATAGGGGTGAGACTTGTGCACCCCTGAGCTCCTTGTCCATGAATCGGAGGTGCAGGGCTGTGGCAGGTGTGTGCTCACCTGCCTGGCTCGTCTGGCAATGGGCATCTGGCTGCACCGTGTGTGCTGGACCGTATACTTCTGCAGTGTGGGTGTGCATCGCACCCCTGTGGGCGTGAGTCTCACGGTGGGGGGGTTGTGCATGTGGAGGCAATAACCCCAGGGGCTCTCTCTGGGTTGCCTGGCAACAGCTGATTGGAGGCCCCCCGCTCCTAGCACAGGGTGAGTGAGCTTCAGCCAAGCTCCCCCGCATCCCAGCCAGCTCAAAGCCACCAGGGGTTCAGCATTCCCCAACAATCCGCTGAGCAGCTGGCACCTGGATGGAACAAAATGTTTATTTCCCCAGTGCTAGGGATGGTGCCGCATACAGAGAGCAGCTGGAGGGGTGAGGACAGCGGGAGTCCAGCCCAGGCAGGGGCTCTCCCCAGGAAGCCAGGGTCAGCGGGGACTCTTACACCTGCTGCCCACAGGCAACCATGCTGGTGGCTGTGCAGGTGTCTGTGTTACAGCAGATCTCACGTCGGAGTCAGCACAGGAGTCTGTGAGAGCTCTGGGGTCCCCCTCCTCATAGAGGGTCACCCCTGCCATTAGGGGTCACTGCATCCTCTCACAGACACGACCTTGGTAACGGAAGGCACAGGGGTATCAGTCAGGGTCCATGTGCTCTTCATCTGAGCTTCCACACCAAGTGCTCTGCCTTCCCCACTGCCCCCAGCTGCCCCCAGCTGGCCGTCCACTTCCTGGGCTCAGTCTGACAGGGTCACATTAGCAGGCATCTCCAGATGGCCTTGAGAGGCCCGGCCTCAACCCAGGGCCCTGGAGGCCACACCAGGCCACAGTGCTTCCTTGAGCCAACGGGGCTCAGGACTGGGGGTTGAGCCTGACTCTGCTTCTCGTGTTCACTGAGTGATTGATAGCTCTCCTCCACGCAGCACCCACGGGCAGCGCCATCCACCCTCAGCCTTGACTATGGGGGGAGGTTTGCTTGCATCCCAGAGCCTCAGGTTCTCACCTACAGAATGGGGACATGAATATTGGGTGGACCACCAGAGATAGATACAAACGAGCCTTGTGAGCTTGGGGACCGAGGAAGGCGCAGTGAGAGGCCTGTCTCCTTGCTTGATGTCCTTAGACGGAAAAGAAGAGGAAAGGAGAAAGGACGGCTAGGTTCTCCCGGTTCTGCTGGGATTGGTCATTTAAACAGCTGCTAATGAGTCCCTGGGTCTCTGGCTTAGAGAGGGGGGCTAAACCCAGTGCTCTGAATGTCAAATAAACTGAGGCTTTCAGAGGCCTTAAAGGACAGAGACCATCAGAAGCTACAGCTGCGTGTCTCTTTGGCTAAGTGTGTGCTGGTAACAGTTTGGGAAGTCAATTCTGGGACGGGAACCTGTGGAGTCAGGGGACTTCCCAACGTCCAGCAGAAGGACTGGAGGGCCTTCTCGTCCAGCAAGGGAGATCTTTAGCTTGACTCCCAGGAATCCGGGAAGCCCTGCGGAGGACGTTTCCCTCTGCAGGTGGTCCTGCACTGCATCTTGGTGACCTGGATTTGAGACTAGGAATGGGCGGCAGGTCATTGGATCTTGCCACTTCCCTCCATCAGGATACGGGTCACTAGGCTCTCCCCTTCTGTGGTGAAAAGCTCTCTTCCCCTTTACACCTGAAAATGAAAGTAAGTGGCCAGGGATCTCTCAGCCCTCCTGACACTCTCCGGTGGCATAAGGAATGTTGGATTGATCTCCCCAGCAGTGAGAAGATACCTTCTTCTATACAAAAAGCCCTGGCATCCAGCAGAAAGGGTTTCTACTTAAGTTAGACACACACCTAGCTGTGTGGCCTTGGGCAGGTGTCTGCACTTCACTGAGCCTCAGTGTTCCTCATCTGTGAATGAGGATCACCGTGTGGAGCCTGCACAGCTGGGGAGGAAGCCCAGGCGATGGCATCTGTAACTATTTGAGACTCAGCAATGCTGCGTCACTCTGCTCCTTTCTCCATCACCTGTCCACGGTGTGTGCAGGGCGGCTAGATCTTATGGAGGGGACACTGTTGGAGCCCCCATTAACATGCATGCCCTACAGCCATGGGGCATGTGAGGGACAGGCTGGACCTACTAGGGTGTTAATCTCCCCAGAAGTCACCCTCAGCCAATGGGGGAGAGCTGGGAATAGGTATGGGAGTTTGCTGCCCGTGGTGGTGGGGCGCCCACCTCCCAGAGTTCCTCAGTGGGATATGGCTTCAGCTGTCCTCAGTAGAGGCCTTCGCTGTGAAGGACCCTGCAGTGGCTCCTTTCCCCACTCCGCATCTGTACCCAGGGAAACCCAACTTAAACCATCTGGGATCTTTGCACATTTTTAATTCATAAGGAAAATCTTGCACAAAGTTCAGGGACTACTACTCCCTGGAGTCACTCACCACAGAGCCCCTGGCCGGCCATACCAGCGACCTCAATGGCACCTTCCCAATGACAACCCTTACTAAGGAATAACAACAGAGGAAATAACAGCTGCTGTTCACCAGTGCTGAGTCTTACGCACATCACATCTCAATTAATTTTTGCAACAACCTATGGAGTTGACAATACTGTGATCCTGTTGAACCAGCAGAGACCCTGGGACTCAGCAAGATCCAATCACTTTTCCAGGTCACACAGCCAGTGGGGAGCAGGGCTGGGATTTGACCCCAATCTTGTTGGACACCACATCCTAGTTTCCCACCTCACTACCATTCCGCGGGGTTCCTGCCCAGCTCCCATGTGGGGGGACTCGAGAGACCCCACGCCAGTCACACGAATTTTCCTGAAACCCTCTCCAGCCCCACAGCAGGAGCCCGAGGCTTGCAAAAGCCCATGCCCCACATTCTGACAATGTCAGCTCTTCATTGGCAGGCTAGCTGGGACGGGGCACGACCTCAGCAGCTTGGGCTTTTTATTGGCAAGAGGCACACAGGGCAACCGTGCATCAACTCTCTTTACTAGGGGCAGACGAAGAGCAGCCCAGAACCAGCTGCAAGTGCCTCTGAAGTCCTATCATCTCTTTGTTCCGGGGCTTCACAAAGATGAGGTAAATGTCACTAAGCATCAGCTCGGAGGCAGGCATGGAAGAGTCCTTCTTGGTTTGAAAGAGGCCACCACCCCCTGGGTAATTAGGCCACGCTCCACTGCATTAAGGAGGCTGGGGAGGGGAAGGCAGCGAGCCGGAAGCTGTTCACGGCTACCTAGCTACCTACAATCAGAGGGGCTGAATTACACAGAGCCTGGCCGTCCAAGGAGACTGCAATCCAGCTATTTTTAGACATCCCCAAAGGCTCCTGCAGGTTGTTGGAAATTTGAAGAGCTTGGATCAGGTGATTCTCAGCATAGACCAGGGGTCTTCATCAGGAAGAAGGGGCAGCATCCTCAACGGGCACTGTACTTGGGACTTTCTAGACCTCATCCACTTGGAGGTCAAAGCAGTTCTGAAAGGTTGGAAAGTCCCCATTTCACAGATAGAGCACTGAGGCTCAGAGGAGATCAGTGACTCGGTTAGAGTCAAGACAACACGTTGGTGAGACAGCTGGCACAGGATAAAGGCCTGCCCAATCCAAAAACCTACATTGCCCCTGAAGTTTTCTTGCCTTTCTGAATTTGTGTCAGGAGAGAAGAAAAATCTCCTCCATTGGGATGCAGAAGGAGAAAAGATTTCTACGATCCCCTTGGCTCTATACAGGAGGAACCGTGAAGTTGTGTATGGATTATGAAATTCAGGAGTCCAAGACATCTAATGAGAGGAAGTTGAGGCCTGGCAAAGAAGAGGTGGTCTAGCTAAGGAAATGAGACTCTCCTGGGTTGCCTGAGCCACCCCTCAGTAGAAGTGGTTGAACACAGGACCAGCAGACAGAAAGAACAATTCTCCTGACTTGCAAAGACAAAAAATGGTCAGGACTGACAACAATGCACAAAATCCACCATGGAAGTTATGAAGCACAAATCAGGGGTCTATACTTTCTTCAGTGAAAGTGTAAGCTTCATAGCGCCCTCACCAATATGGGGGCGGAAAAAGACTGCTGAGGCCTAGGAGCGGCCGGTTTGCAATCATCCAGGTTTCAGTCCCGCAGAAGGGCAGTCAGCACCATGGCACCATGGACAGCAACCCACTGGGCTAGACAGGTAGCCCAGCAGCAGTCCTGAGCAACGTGGAGACCCAAATCTTGCAAGAGTCAGGCAAATGCGATTCTGGCAACATCCTATGAAATTGTAATGTTCATGAATGCATCAGGTCTCTCCCTCTGGAAGCAGAGCTGCTCTTGCTGACACATTTAGCAAACTACTGCGGAAAATGTAATCCAATCAAGAAGGAAGTCCATTTCCTGGTTCTTTTGTAACAAAGGCAAAGAGTCCCGGTGTTCAGGAGTCTGTGTCAAGGCAGAAGAGCAGGCTGCTCACAGACACTTGCTCTGCCAGCCCTTTAGTGCTTGAGCTACCATAGGAGCACCCCATTGCCCTACCCAAGGCAGACGCCCAATCAGGGTGGTGCTTGGGAGGGAATTAGCCTCCTTTGCATCTTGCGGGAAGCACCGTTAGGAAGCAGGGTTAACGCTGAGTGATGACTCTACAGCAGAACCTGGTTTCTGCCATATCCGTTTCCGGAGCGTTCGCTCATTTTCTCTTCCTGATGTAATACGTGCTAGTAGGGTCATGTGCCAGTGACTTGGAGGCCTCTCATTCTGATTTATTTACGTAAAAAACAGATCCCAGGCATAGGAAGTGACTTCATATTGCTTAGAGTCTGGAGACAAAGCAGAAGGAGGGATCAGGGCTGGGACCAAGGAGTTCCCCTGAAAGAGGAGATGGGGTCCTGAGTACAATTCAAGGGGCTGGGGTGTTACGATACTGCAGTGAGTGAGCATCTAAAGTAGGACTCTCAGACCTGGCTACAGCCCATCTCAGTTCCTAAGAGGTGACACCTGCCGATTATTTCCTTAAATCACCTCTAGACTTTCGCATGGATTTCTCTCCCATTCCCAGGCAAAACCTTAGACATTTTTCAAGGCCCTCATACAATGCCCTCTTCCCTTTAGAGCCTCCCAGGGCTGTTCATTTGAGCCACTTCTACGTGCTGTGCCTCAGTTTCTGCAAGGGGGGCATCAGTGAGGTGCTGATAACATGACAATCAACACATGACCTTTGCTGACTCTGGACTCATAGCTGGAAAACACGGATTTTCCTCTCCCCTGGAATCTCCTTAGAATGAGACTCAGCCCGACTGCTGCTCCCTTGGTCCCTGAGGCAGGAACCCTCCATGGCTGAACCATTCTCGCTGTCAGGTTTGTTGCTCCACTAGACAGTGACACCTAAGCCCCCCTTCCTGGTCCACGTGGGAGCTCATCAAATGTTCCGGCTCAGTGTCCGATCTCAAGACTGTCTCCAGGGGCCACGTTGTCCACTGGGAGCTCACCACGAGTCCCCACTGAACATACCAACCATCCGTCTTGTCCAAGCGGCTTCCGTTAGCGTCTCAATCACTGTAGCCTTGAGGTTCACATGGCTTAGATTGTCTTTTAGAGTCTCCAGCTGAATGTGCCCAGGCTGCAAACCTTGGCCAGTGGAGATTCAGAGAGACTGTGGTGGACTTGGAGAATCCAGGACTCTCCTCCCAGGGGAAATGACTGAGATCCCATTCTTGGGTTTATAGAATACAGAGATGATCTTCTCAGATGGCATCAAACCCCACCCAGGGTGATTCCTGTGGGCAAGCTGAGGGTGCCACAGTTTTCCTGCAAGTGTTAGGGGCTTATCCCCAGTGACCACCCTGTCAGCAAACACCCAGCTATGAGGGTAAAATACACATCTTGGAATAGATTTTAGTGATCTCTGTGTGTTGAGGCTTAAATATTTCAGCTAATTGAAAAATCTTTCATGGCTCATGAAAGTCTTATTACGGCAGATGATCATAATTGTGAGCAAGTGTGTGTGTGTGAAAGAGAGAGAGGAGAGAGAGAATGTCCAGATTTTCCAGCCAACTGAACATTAGCTAAATGTGATCTGGCCAATGTCTGACTATGGACATGCACCATACACAGCCCAAATCTCATTATCTGCCTCTGCCCCATCCGCTAGCATATTTTAGAGCCAGTAGCTTCCCTCTTTAAGTATTCCTAACTTTGAGGTCATCTCTTCACCATCAAAATCATATAAATATTGGCCTAATGGGGATCGGCGGTGAGGATGAGAAATCCTGCCCTCCAGTTAAACATTTATTACGCCAACAGCCAAACCAGACACGCACTGCGGGGGGGCGCACTCTGCAGCCAGGATCTGCAGCCAGGGTCTGCTCCCTGCTACCCAGGCTGAGACCTGAACTGAAGTGACAGTGGCAGGGTGATGGGGACACCCGTTGGTAATAACCAGCGTGCTTGCAAATAGAGAGAGCAGGCTCAATCCCACCAACTGCAGAACAAAGCTTGAACAGGGCTTTGAAAATATGGGATTCGGAACCCTGAACACCTAATCAAGGAATTTTATAAAATGTAAAATTCACATAGAAGAGGGCTTTTTGTGCAAACAGTAGTGCGGACTTTCTCCAAATCCACCTGTGTGGGCGGGTCTGTATTCTAGGCGAGACCCACTGGCAGCTGGTCTCATCAAGTGTGGCTAATGGCAGCCTGGCAGTACCTGGGGGCTCCTTAGGAATGAAGAATCTCATGTGCTTGCTGATGCCAAATCTGAACAAGGTCTCCTGGGGCCTCTCAGGCACATTCCAACTGGGGAAGCATAGGCCGAAAGGTTAGAGGATTCCATCATGGCTGCCTCTGGACTCCCTGCATTCTAGGGCAGTGAGCCTCCTGCTCCTCATCTAGCCCATTACTTAATTATTTATTCATTTTTTATTTGTGGTAGCAGGGATTGAACCCTGGGGTGCTTAACCACTGAGCCACATCCCATCCCCAACCTTTTTTTAATTTTTTTTTTTTTTTTTGAGATAGGGTCTCACTAGGTTGCTTAGGGCCTCGCTAAAGTTGCTGAGGCTGGCTTTGAAGTTGTGATCCTCCTCCCTCAGCCTCCCGAGCTGCTGGGATTACAGGTGTACTCCACTGCACTCGGTAAACTTGAAAATCATTTTTTATAATGTTAATTATACATGTGTGTGTGTGTATATATATATATGCACATATCTATGTTTATTGTTTTTGCTTTTGTTTATTTTTGTGGTGCTGGGGATTAAACCCAGGTCCCCGAGCATGCCAGACAAACCCTCTACCACTGAGCCACTTCCCTGGCCCCCCTTAGTTCTTTCTGTAGCTCTGAAGGTCCTTTGGCACTAGACTCTGACAAGTCCTCTTCAATTCTCTCAGCTCCCTCACTGTAAACGGGGATAATTAACAACGACAATGGGCTTGGGACGTCTGTGGGGAAGGTAAGTAAAACCAGGCCGGTTCCTGGCTTAGCACAACACTTGGCAGATGTTTGACAAATAGTTACTGTTATTAAACAGCCCTGTCCCTCAGGAAGCGGGCAACGGTGGCACAAAGCCCGCAGGAGAGGGGCTGGCTCTGTCCCCTCCTATCTGCCTCTTTTGTCTACTTTTCCAAGAAGACTCAAACCAGAAGCATCCACACGCCTGGACCCATGCCGAGCGCTCCAAAGCCTTTGGAGTTGGTGTGAATCCTCCGCTGCTTGTAAGCCATGTGACGCTGGGACTCAGTTTTTCCTGATCTGTAAAATGGGCACAGCTAAATACCAGGCTATTCAAGGGTCACTGTGAAGGTCAGATGTGCTGCTCCATAGCAGATGCTCAGAAAGGACAGGATCTGTTGTCACTGCCACAGTTGTTACCCTGGGTCACTAGAGACAACCTGCTCTGAGAAAATCAGGAGGGGCAGGCCAAGTTCAAGCCCAGCTTCAGAAGGAGGAAGCCAGGTAAGAATGAGGGGTGCAACTGGCGCAGGAGGCAGGTGAGGGCAGGGCATGTGGGCATGCGCTGGCAGCTCTGCGGAGGCTGGCATAGGAGGCCCAGCAGGGGCAGGGCTGTGGTGGCCCTGGAGGGATAGGAGCCATGGAAGGCATGGGGCAGACCTTTGGGGAGGAGACCGACAGATACTCTGCAGGCTGGGTGGGTGTGAGCCGCAACCGGGGCAGGGTCAACTCACGTACACCTGCGGGCCGACTCCTGGGCCAGCTGCAGCCGGTAAACCGAGAGGCGGTTGGCGCCACCGCACACGCTGCCCGGCTCGCCCTTGCATGACATGTCGCACTCGGCCTCGCTCACGTTGGCCGCCTGGATCTTGTGGCCGCAGTAGCACTCAGCTCCGAACTCCAGCCCGGCGTACAGGTAACCCCTAGGGGAGGCTGCTGTCAGCCGGAGCCACGGAGGCCCCGTGGATAGGAGACCCACCCAGCATGGAGACCGCTAGACAAGGGCCTTCAGCAGTTGGGGACCTCCAAGGCCATGAAGAGACCCAGGAGGTGGCGCACAGGGATGCTGGGAAGGGGGCGAGACCTTGGGGGTAGGGAGACTCCAAGAGGAGTCAGGGAGGCTGAGGAGTTGGAGAGCCTTGGAAGGGTGTGGAGGACAGGAGAGCCAAGAAGAAATAAAGGGAGGTGGCCAAGGACAGGGAAACCCAGGAAGGGAATAGGAACACCCCGGGGACCACCCTCTGCCCTCCTCTCTGCCTGCTGCCCCTGGACACACCAAGCCATGTTCACACCTGTACACACCTACCACATTCCACACAGGTCACACACACTGGCTCCTTGCCCCATCCCTGCCTGGGCACAGGAGGCATTCAGCTCTCCGCAGCCCCGCCTCTTTATTCCAGAACCCTCACCCAGGAATGATGCCTCTGGGTCCCTAGCGAGGAGCCAGGGTGTGGGCGGTGGGGAGGCAGAGACTCATTTTCCTTAGAAGATGGTAAAACTGAACTCCATACCCAGCAAAGGAAAAAATTCCTTTCCCTAAAACGAAACAATCCAGGCACACTTAGGTTTTCAACTTCTTTTTCCATAACGGTGGAATCCTTTCCTAAAAAGGAGGCTCAGTGGCTCTGCGGGCTGGAAATAAATGAAGGGTGGAGCTTGCTTGAGGAGGGGAGCAAGACAAGCTCCGCTAAGCCTCGTCACCCTCAGTGGCCTCTGAGAGTGCTCCAGAGCCAGGGGCTTCTCAGGGAGCAGCCTCAAAAGCATGGGGTGCACCAAAGGGCATCCAGCAGGAGCTGTCAGCTCACATCTGGATCCTGTGGCCCCGGATGGAGAGGCAGATTCAGCCAGACTCAGGGCACGCTCACCATGGCACCTTGTCCCAGCCACCTGGTCGCCTGGGTAATGGAGCAAGAGCAGCTTGTGGGAGCTGAGCCTCCCCCAAATCCTAAGGCTGGGCCAGCCTCCTTCATCTGCCTGTCTCAGCCTCTCTGTCTCTCTCTAGCCCTGGTTCTCAGATGTCCCAGGTCCTCTCTTTCATAATGGCACCCATGACAGAAGCAGCATTTCCCAGCACAGGCCCAGCAGTGTGACCAATTCCAAATCAAGAGGAGCTTCATCGCTCAGAGGCTGAAAGGATGGAGGCCCAGGTGGAGGACAAGGAGACCTGTGCAGGAGGGAGTCCAGCAGCTGGCTAGGGAAGGAACAAGCATGCTGGGGGCTGTCCTGGGTGGGGCGCTGTAGCTGATCTAAAGTGAATTCACGAATTCTGCGATGCCCCTTTCTTTCCAAGATGGAGCTTAGTTCACCTCCGCGTGAACTAGGGCTGCACGAGGTGATTCCTGATTGATAGATGACAGCAGCAGAGCTGGGCGGGGGCTATGGTTTGGATCTTGAGTGTCCCCCAAAACCCATGTGTTGAAGGCTTGGTCTCCAGGGTGCTGGTGGGAGGTGGTGGGGCTTTTAAGAGGAAGACTCCAGTGGGAAGTCCTTAGGTGTCTGGGGATTGTGTGCCCTGGAAGGGGATTGTGAAGCCCCAGCCCCTTCCCCTTCCTCTCTTGTTTCCTGACCAGGTGGTGGGTGGTTTTGCTCCACCAGGTACTCCCACCGTGCTGTGCTGCCTCACCCAGGCCCAAAGCAATGAGGCCAGTCAGCCATGGTCTGGAAACCCCAAAATTTCATGCCCAAATCAAACTTTTCTCTCTGTAAGTTACATGTCTCAGGTTGTTTGTTATAGCCATGGGAAGCTGGCTAACATGGATGGCATGTGCCTTCCAAGGAGCTATGGTTTAGATATGGTTTGAGACCCAGGAGCATGTTGGAATGGCCTGCTCTCCAGGGTGGTGCTGTCGCAAGTGTGGAAGGTTTAAGATGTGGGGCCTAGTGGGAGGTCCTTGGGTCATTGGGGGTGTGCCCCTGAGAGGGATTAAGGTTAATTCTCCTGGGACCCTTGGTAGTTCCTGTTATAATGGAGAAAGCCTGGACCTTCCCTCTCTCTGGTTCCTGATACAAGGTTTCTTCCTACATACCCTACTGTAACTACCTAGAAAACTCCTATTCATCCTTCAAAACCCAGCACAAGGTCTTACCCTTGTAATCTGTCCTGATTACATGTCTCCTCTATGTGGAACCTTCCACCCCTTCAACCTTTACATCTCCCCTATACAGCTCTCCTGGCTCAGCACCCATCACGCTCCTGTCTCCAAACCCCAGGTTACTCATCTGTGGAATGTGGTTTATAACACTCCTGTCTTATAGGAATTGTGTGCCATTCAAGAGTTAATCATTGAAAACTGCTCCAGGACAGTGCCTGGCACAGAGCAGGTGCTTCCTAAGTGTAAAGGTCGCTGTTTAATGGCCCAAGCCTGTTCCTGCCTCAGTTTCCCTAGAGGGCTGTGGTTGTCTGGTCTCTGCATCTCCAGCACATGTGGACAGTCAGCGAATACTTGCTGAATTGAATGGAATCACCTGAGTAGCTCCCACGCAGCTTGCAGAGGTCTTTGCTGACACCCAGGAGTGGGGGCCTCTTCTGCATTTGCAGCTGCTCGCAATGCCACCATTGTGACTTTTATCCCACCTTGTTGCCCTGTTCATTTATCCTTGGGGGCAGGCACTCTGGGGAATCCACCTCCGTCTCCCCAGTGCGTGGCAAATAAATGAATGAGTCTGTATCCCAAGGACTTGGGGTCTTTGCCTAGCTGGAGAGGGTGCTGGGCTCATGGTGGGCTTCTCAGGCAGCTAAATGGGAAAGGCAGCATTCCCTACTCAGGGACAACAGGAAGAGTCCCCCGGTGGCCACCCACTTGCCCGTTTCTGCACGAGGCACACAGTGTGGCCAGCAGAGCTTGTGCCCATGAGTGTCACCTGGCTGGAATGTGGTGGGGAGATCAGAGGCCTCCTCCCAAGCCACCAAAAGGTCCAGGAGCCCAGAGACAAGGAGAGAAGGCCGGCTCAGGCCCATGGCACCCCATGGTGTCCTGTTGCTGTCCATGCTCCTGTGGGGACTCCTCTGCTCTTAAAATTTCAATTCCCTCCCACGGTGGCCAATTTTTTTTTTCTTCCTTTCTTTCTTGTTCTTTGGTACTGGGGACTACACCCAGGGGTACTTAATCACTGAGCCACATCTCCAACCCTTTTTATTTTTTTATTTTGAGAAAGGGTCTTGCTAAGGCTGGCCTCAAACTTACAGTCTTCCTGCCTCAGCCTCTTGAGTTGCTGGGATTACAGGTGTGCACCATTGCACCTGCCCCCCACCCCGCCTCCTTGCACATCCCAAATCACACACATTCAATCATCCTCTTTTGGTTTGGAAACCCTGTCTGAAGAGCTGTTTCTCCCTGGGAGAAAAGCAAGGGGGTTCTACGCTGAGAAACCACTAGATGCCCCCAAGGCCCAAGCCCCTGCCCCACTCTTCACGCAGACGTCTTGCAAGCCCCAAGTGTACCGACTGCACCTGCGTACACATGCACACCCACTGCCTTCCCACGCCGTGTGCAGTTCCTCACAGCCTGGAACGTTTTCAACTAGGGCTGCATGCTCAGCCCTTGCACACATATCCACAAAGCTCCTGCACACGGCCACTAGAACTTAAAGGCTCTCAGGCATTGGCCTTAGGCTCACAGCATAACCAGCTCACCCCACACTCTGCACGGGACAGACTCACTCTGCGGCGCAGACCCACACGTCCACCGACTGCCAAGGCCAGGCTTGGCGATCCGGCTCCCTGTGTGCTCACACCCACGGCTCCGTCACCCTGTCCTGCATCCACAAGCTCCTCTCCCCTCCACCCTCCTGCAGCAGGACTCTGAGAAGGGAGGGGCCAAAATGGGTGAGTCTGGGTTGGCGGGGGCCCTACCGTTCAGCGCAGTTGTCCTGGCAGCGGAAGACGGTCATCTTTTTGTAGTCGAAAAAGGACACGCCTCTCAGGGCCCGGCTCTGGGTGTCATCAAGGTAGCAGCCGATGTACTTGGCTTAGGGGAAAGGAGAAAAGTCAGACATGGCTGGGGCCAAAAAATGAAGGGTGACTCTGGCAATGTGGCCTGGCTGAGATTTGGTATCAATCCCTCCTCTGTGTGAAGATGAGACACTGAAGGTCGAGGGCCACAGGGGAAACTGGTCCAGAAGGGCCCTGGAGACCAACAGGGGGCTGGAGGGATGCTTCTGTGGATGGGGCTGCAGCCAGGCCCTCGAGTCTCCTGATGACAGCTGCTCACCCAGAAACCCGAGCCAAGTCCATTTCCCGAGCACTGAGATGAGCTTCCTATGCCACCCGGAATGAGGCCCGCACTTAGGCTGCTCTAAGGGGACTAACACGGACAGCTCCTCTTGGGATATTTACTTTTCCTTGAAGAATGCACTGCTCTAGGTCTTATTCCCAGCACTAGCCTAGGTAACCTCCTGGGGGCCCAGTTTTCTTCATGGTGAGAATGAAAATCACAATTCAGGACGGTTCAAGTGGAATGCTTTGTATAAGTGTCTCTGCTTGTAACAGGCATGGCATTCAGGTGAGCAATTGGCCATTCACAATGCCGTGAAAGGTACTTTACAGCTTGTCTCTATGGTAGGCAAAGGTGAATGCTCCCATCCAAAGAACAATTTCAGATTATGTAAAACCACACCCTGAGTTTTCTTAAATAAGCACTTTCCTGTGCTCCATGGTAAATAGTGAACTCTCATGCACCAAGATAGCACTTTACAGTGTATGTAGAATCTTCCCCATTATTAAATTACTACTGTTATTATTTGGATGTGCACTTTGGTAAGTGCTTTATGCATATTGTCTTCATTGATCCCTTGAAAATATTACTCCCATTGTGTGCAGAAGAGGAAAGAGGCCTAGGGAGGTTAAATCTCTGCCCAAGGTAACACAGCCTGAGCATGTGAAGCCAGAACTGGACCCAGGCAATCCGGCTTCAGAGCCCATGTTCTGAACGGCTTGCTTCTTAAATCAGGGGGTCTTTTCAATCCCCGTGTGTAGTGGGGAACACCGGCATTCTTCTACTCCTCTGAGAGGCAGAAAGATGTCCTTCCTGAGGTCTGCAGCTAATTTGTGGCTGAATGAGGGCTGAAGTCCAGGTCTATGAGACCTCTGCACCAGTCGTTCCCACCACTGCACTCAGCAGCCACCGGAGGCTGGGCTGTGGATGCAGTCGGCTCCTGGATTCAAGGAGCCTCTTCGGTAATGAGCAAGCAAAATGCTGAATGCCCTGCTGGCTTTCCCTGGCTAGGCTGCCCTCTGGCTTCAGCTGTGGCCTTCTTCCCCACTTCCTTGAGTGGGGTGCAGGGTGGAGCAGAGGCGGGGAGGCCTTTACTGCTGCCCTGCTAAGTGCAGTGTTTGCAGCTCTGCTGGAGAGGAGGCTTGACACTGGTCCCCTTGGATTTCTTTCATGAGACAGAGGGGATCTGCTCAACTCGGAGCAGTCTTTAAAGCAAGCATCACCTCCCTGGGGTGGGGACATCAGAGTGACAGCTCTGGAGGCCCTGCAACCTGTCTTTGTGCCCCTCCTACCACAGGTGGCCCCAGCTGGGAGAGAGCGCTTGAGGGTGTGGTCAGTGGTTCACTAGAGGACTGAGAGTCCAAGGGTGCACAGGAGGACGGGCAGGAGGAGGAAAAAGGAGAGGTGGGTGGACAGGGAGGAAGAGATTGGAGAGGAGGGAAAGACAGAGGGGGCGAGAGGTTGGCTTATGTTGGCAGCTTGAGATCTTAACCATCAGATCATGAAACGGAGGGCGAGAGAGCTTCCATGTGGTGTCTCCTCTACCTGTGGGCCACGCTGGGATTGAACCCGGGGCTTGTGCGCACCAGCAAGTGCCCCACCACTGAGCCACACGCCCTGTCGCATCCCATCTGCATTTCTCACAGAGCCACTTGATGGATGAGGAAACTAACGCCCCAACTCTTGCTTCTGTCTGCCTTGGAGGTCAGTCTTCCTCTGGGCACATGGCATGAGCACCCATTGGCAGCGACTGACGTTCCTTGTGTTTCCCTCTTTTCTGAAAGGAGCAGGAAGCTAATGTAATCTGGCCCAGGTTTCTGTGGGTTGTAAGCGTCTCCAAGTTTAAGCTCAGGTCTGCTTTCCAATTACTTCACTGCAGGGGTGTTTTGCTTCCTTTGACGCATGGGCCTCAGGAACAAAGAACCACACCAAGACCTGAGCGGATGTTCTGAGCTCGGAGTCAGATCCAGCAGGACTTTGGGGGCTGTCATCTTGGGGTGGGTGCATCGGCTGTCTACGGAGCAGTGATCACATTAGACATAATTTGCATAATCTGATTAATGGAAGTGAAAATGCATGTGTGCAGGCTTGTGTACCTCCACTGGGGCATGACGGGGTGGACTGTAGCAGCACTCTTTGTGCCTGCAGAGCACCCCTCTTCCTGTTTTTCAGACTTGGTCTTCCTGACAGCAGGAACATGCTGACCTGGACAGGGTCACCCCTCCAGCCACAATGCTTGGTCCAGAGAGGGCACAAGGTGCTTTCCCTGAATTCTAATGGGTAAAAACCTCTCTTGCCTTATGACGTTGGCATTCTGTAAGTCCAGAGCCACCTACACCCACAGCCCCTCGCCCACATCAGCCTGTGTGAGCAGAGATTGGAGGTAGGAAGGGTGCACATCACGAAGCCCCTTCTACAGCGTGGGAACATGACCCAGCGCATAATGCGTCTTGGTTTAAGCTGGCTTGGGTTGGGCTTTGTCCTTGGCCACCAGTGAGCACCAGGCACTGATATCCAGCTCAGTAACTTGCCCGAGCTCCCCCAGCTGTGAGGTTCTCAGATGGAATCCAAGCCCAGGCCTGTCTCCTTCAAAGCTGCTCATTCCAAGTCCCGCAGTGAGCCATAGCTGCAGAGGCGGACAATGCAGTCCTCAGACTCGCCCTGGAGGAGGGGAGAGGCTGGGGATTCCCTCTGGAGAGAAGCTGGGTGTGTTTATGCATCCATTTCCCCCAAGCCAAACTTGTGGTGTTGGGCAGCAGGCTGAACACTTGCCCACTGATGCTCCGGTTCCTTATTGGCCAACAGGAGCGAGGGCGAGATCATGGTCCTTCATTATGCGTTCGGTGTGTTGTATTCCGTGGTTGAGCCCCGTGGGTCAGGATGAAAATATTGAGTGAATGCCCCACCTGTCCTGGGGAAGATCTGGTGGCCCCTCTCCTTCTGGTCCTTGGTGCAGGCTGTAACCAAAGAAACCATTCCACAGAGTCCGGCTTCTACCGTGGCCAAGTCTCTGGAGCTGGGCTATTTATCTCACACCCAGAACAAAACCAGCCTCAGAGACTCTCCACACGGCTTGGGGTTTTTATCTTTCTTTTTTAGCTTAGTTCTGTTATTCCAGTTCATCTTTTCCTGAAATATTCCTCTCTCTGAAAAAGGCGATTTGTTCAAAGGGTGGCTAAATGCAAACCAGTATGCACGCCTCTTACCGATCGCTTACGAACAGATGTGGCATCTCACCGCGCCGGGGTCAGGCAGAGCGAGGCTCCAGTTCCAAGGACCATACCGGTAGAGTCTCAATGTTACTCAAGCTCTTGGAGTATGATTTTTCTCCCCAAAAAGTAGAAATAAAAATTCTACTGGGGTTACAGATCGAATTGTGTCCCCTTTGCTCCAAAAATGTCTGAGTCTTAATCCCCAGTCTGTGAAATAGAGTCAGGTGTGTGAAGTGGAGTGATGAGGCCAAACTGAGGACCAGTGGGCCCCAATTCAGTATGACCAGAGTCCTTATAAAAGTATGGCCACATGGAGCCAAGCTCAGTGGCCGGTTAAGCACTCTTGGGTTCAATACCTGCTGCAAAAACAAAACCCAAAAACCTGGGCGCACGACTATAATCTTGGGAGGCTGAGACAGGAGGATCGCAAGTTCAAGGCTAGCCTCAGCAATGGAACAAGGTCCTAAGCAACTTAGAGCTTAGTGAGACTCTGTCTCAAAATAAAAAAATAAAAAGGGCTGGGGATGTGGCTCAGAGGTAAAGTGGTAAAGTACCCTTGGGTTAAATTCCCACCTCCCCAGAAAGGGATAGGCATTTATAAGTGCCCGACAAATAGGGAATGAATGAATGAGTGAATGAATGGAGGTGGGGATTATATGTTAATTGAGGGACACTATAGCTCAGTGGTTAAGAATGGGGGAGGCAGAGGTGGAGGGAGGGGAAAGGGAGCGATGCTAGGAGTCTAGGGGGGGCATCAACAATGTGTCTTCATTGTCAATCACCTGAGAAGCCTAATAATACTTCTGCAATCACCGAATTCTGGAAAATGCACAATTATATATATATTTATATCTGTTATAGGGAGGAATTATAGAAGAGTCAAGAGACAGGGGTGGGTGATGTGGGGGTGATTCTGGATTAGGATCAAGGGTGTAACTATTGTATTGTCATTACATATGCATTTGATTCTATAATAATCCAATTCCTCAATTTAAAAAAGGGAAAAATAAAAAGGCAAACAAATATTAAAAAAAAAAGAATGGGGCTTTGGACTCAGAATTGGGTTGGAGTTGGCTCTGCTTCTTAGCAGCTGTGTGACATTAGGTATGTAATTTAACCTGTCTGAGCCTCTGTGTCTCCACTGATGAAATGCAGTTCAATAATTCACGGCGCATGTGAGGCTGGAAGTATTGTATGGAAACACAGTTGGTGACAGAAGCTGCCAACACTGATCTTCAGCTGGAAAAAACCAGGGTGCAGTGCCCCTGTTGTCCCTTCCAAAGTCACAGCTTAAATCTCCCTCACATCCCTCATCATGCCCAGCCCAAGCCTCTTTGTAATTTGAGGGATTTGGAAACAACACAGACTTTGAAATCAAATTGGGTTTGGTTTCTGGCTCTGCCACAGATTAACCATGTGACCTTAGGTAAGTCACCTTACCCCTGTGCACTTCTGACTTCTGCAAAATTACAGTATGAATAATAAATAGCTGGTGCATAGTAGGTGCTTACCGCATGCTAGACTGTGCACTTAGAAGCGAGGGGATGTGGTGGTTAAGACAAACCACCTGGGTTCATATACAGGCTTATTCTCTCCCGTCAACTGAGAACTTTGGGGAAATTACTTAATCTCCTGTGCCTGAGTTTCTTCCCTGTTAAAAGGAAATAATAAAAGTCTACCGTACTGTATTGCTGTGAAGATTATGTGAAGTGATAGCTGTACAACGTCCAGAGCAGTGCCTGGCACAATAGCCATCTGGTGTTCAGTACTTTTTTTTTTTTTAAGAGAGAGGGACAGTGAGAGAGAAAGAAAGAGAGAAGCAATTTTATTTAGTTTTTCTTGTTGCCTTCATTTCTCTGACACTTAGTTGTGTACATGGTGCTGGGGTCTCAGAGGTGAAGGTTGCAGAACTGAGATCCAAATTCTTATTTGGCTGCTCAAAGCTCAGGCTCTCACAAGGCTGGGTGAGGTAAGGGACCCAGTGAGGTGCCAGTTGCACCAGGATTCCGACTTCCTGCCCAGCACCAGCCCAGCCTGGATGCAGCTCCTCCCCTCTGCTCCTGTCCCGTGATGGGGTCTAAATTGCCCACAGCTCAAGTTCTGCATCACTGCATCCAGAGCGCCCTCGCCAGCTGCGGAGAAAGCCAAATGTGTTTAGCATTGGGTCAGAGAAGCCGCTCGTTTTATTGACATTAATCTAATAGGCTGTCTTTCCTTGCTGGACTCGAGTAAGTTCATCAAAGGCAGGCTGGATCTTGTTTTCTTAACAATGCCTACTGAGAGCACCAAGTTCAGGCTACCGTATTATTTTTTCTCTCTTCTCCCTTTGAATTTCATAAACTATATAATATTGCTGGGCTGAGAATGGAGGGGTGACTAGCATGCTATAGAAAAAGGCTCGCCAGCTCTGGAATTGAGCAGACCTTGTTTTAAACCTCAGTTTTTCCCACGAACCCCTTGTGTAACCCAGGGTAAGTGATTTCTCGGAGTCTCAGCTTTACCGTGTGTGAAATGGGAGAGCAATAAACCATAACATGAGTTTTGATAATTCAATAAAGCAATGAAAGACTCACAAACATCCAGCTCATAATGATCACTCAGTAGATGTCAGCTACTAATGATAATGACAGCAACTACTAAGGGACCTATGGTTATGAGCCAGAAGATGTGATAAGCATTTCACACGTATCATTTCGTTAAGACCATATATGAAACGCAAATGGAACAGTGACTGGCTTGCAGGAGGTGCTCAGGAAATGCTAATTCGTCGTGACGGTAGCAGTGGCGGTGGCAGCATACAGCAGTCCTTCAGTATCTGTGGGGGGTGGGATCCAGGATCCCCCATGGACACCAAAATCGGTGAATGCTCAAGTCGCTATGAAAAAGGGTGTGCATTGGCATAAAACTAGCGCACATCCTCTTGCATACTTTAAGTCACCCCCAACACAGCGTTGATTCTATGTAAATAGTTGTTACCCTGTTGCTTAGGGAATAACCGCAAGAAAGCCCGTGCATGTTCAGTACAGAAGCCGTTTTCTTCCTGAATATTTTCCATCTGTGGTTAATTGAATCTGAGGGTGTGGAACCCACAGATCCGGAGGGCTGACTGCTTAATTCTCACAACAAATGGGCAACGTTGCTGTTGATGGATCAGCTGTGCCACAGGAATTCAGCTTCTGTGCAGGATCTAGGCAAGCAGAGGCAGCGATGAGCCTTGTAAGGGCCATGCCAGGAAGCCTGGAGCGTCTGATCAAACCTGGAAGCGGCACTGTCCTGGGGCGGAGCAATGCTGAGACTGGGAGGCACTCCAGGCAGCAGAGAGCCATTCATCTGGTCATCCAGCCACTCATCCCATCCCCAAGCTGCGGGCAGCGCCATCTTTGCCCCCAGGCGCTGTCCCAGGTGCTGATGGAACAGAGACAAGGAGGCAACAGGCCTTTCCTGGAGCTGACGGTGTAGTGGGGAGGCAGAGGACGCCCACACGTCAGCAAGGCGCTTCTGGGGGGCAATAAGTGCTCTGACGAAAGCAGAGCTGGGGAATGTGGAGGTGAGCAGGTAGGAGGCGGGGACAGTCTGCGCTCCCTGGGAAGCATGTGTGGGAAGGCAGGGTTTGATCGGACGCTCAAAAGAAGGGAAGAGGAAGTCACTCAAAGATCTAGGGAAAGGGCATCCCAGGTGGAAGGGGTCCTGAGGTAGGAATGGCCTTGGTGTGTCCAGAGAACAGCAGAAAGACGGCAAGGCCGAGTGTGGTGAGGACCAGGAGTCCGCAGTCTGTCTTACGCATCACAAGTGTATGTTGAGATGCCATCTGTGAACACTTTGGGCTTTCCATTGGACCAGATGGAGTCTGGAGTGGCCAGGGTGAGAAGGAACTTGATATGTGGAAAAGGTATGATCATAATTTCTCTATCAGTACCTGTAAAGGTGGACTCCCTTCCCCAGGTAGACCTCACAAGCACCCCCTGCACATCTCTGATACTCTGTGCCAGACCTGGGGTGCTAGGTACTTTCACAAGGGTCATCTCACTGATCTCTCAGAACTCCCTGGAAGGAAGGGGTTGTTATCCCCACTTTATGGATTTCAAAACTGAGGCACAAGAAGGAGAAGCCATTTCCCTGGGCCATACAGCTGGTTCAGGTGGAGGTGGAATATGGATCCAGCTCTTCATCCGTTCTGCCCTCTCCCACCCGCCCCTCACCTCCCAATGAACACTGGGGTCTTCAAGACGCAGAAATGTAGGGAATTCCCAAAGGTGGGAGCATAGCATCTTCTGGATGTTTCTGAGCCAAGTGCAGTGCTGGGGCGGGAGAATGTGCTCCCCAGGAGTAGTCCCTGCCACAATCCTGCCTCCCTCCCTGGTGAGAGAAAGGATTCTCTGCGAGCTGAGTACAGCAGAGCACACAGGCTAGTGAGATTTTCCTTCTGTGTTGGTTGGAGGTCTATTCTCCCAAACCATCTGGCCTGGATTCAAGGAACCTCCATCTGCGTTAATCTCATGAATCGCGGGGGCTGTGGTTCTCGTCCCCTCATGCTGGTCTGATGAGCAGATGCCAGTCAACTTGGAAGGTGGTCACGAACAGCCCAGCATTCAGGCCACAGAGGTCTGATTTAAACTCCAGAGCCACTGCAGACCTTGACCCCAAGTCTTTAGGCCTTCAAGCCTCAGTTTCCACATCTGTTAACCGGACAGACAATTGTGTCATATTGAAGCCCACGAATCTCAGAGGAAAGCCCTTTTGGCCTATGAAAATCCAACAAAACATGTGCAGGGCAGTGATATCCCCTGAGGAACCATGACCAAGGACCCAGAATGGTGGACCAAGAGGCGGTTTGGTGGAGCCATGTAAACCTGGACTCTTTGGGACCTCGGTTTCCTCTTCTTTAGCATGGGAATAGAGGCAGCAAAGCGTGGAGTTGTGGCAAAAGTTCAATACAGTACGGGGGGGTGTGCGATGCTCAAAGGCTGGCTGGGTTTATTCTTGTGTGCATTTAATTAGGATGGAAAAAGGCCACAGCCGGTGGGGGTCAAGCTTGGAGTGTGACAGACTGTGGGGTTCCATGCAAACTAACCTGTTGAACTTACACACGATACTTAAACTCTCTGAGCTTCAATTTTGTTTTCTTCTGCGGAATGGGGATGACAACGAAAACTACATTGGTGTAGCTATGAGTTTCGGACACTTGCTTCCCATTCATGCTGACACTGAGGGTCCTATTACACTGTGTCCCCCTGTCCCTCGCACCCTCCCTGTCCCAGCCTCATGGCTCTTACCTCGCTCCTCCTCCTTCTCCCGGAGGACTCTGCCCTTGAGGGCTCGGCTCCAGGTTCCTCCGTAGTCGCCCAGCTTGGCTCTCTCATTGACGTCCTTGCCCTTGAACGAGGGTCCATACCTGCGGGAGATGCTCGAGGCTTCGCGGTCCTGGAAGCCCCTGCCCAGGTGCATGTCGCCCAGGAAGGGCAGCTCAGCGCCCTCGGCTGGACCTCCCCCGGCAGGGTTGGCCTGGCTCTGGGAGACGGCGGGTTGGCCCACGAAGCCAGAGTGCAGGAAGACCAGGCTCCCGGCTGTCAGGTAGAGCGCCAGGAAGGTGAAGAAGCGCACGGGTTTCCTGCGGAAGTACCGCTGGAACTTGAACCAGAGCTTGGCCATGGCGGGACCATTCCGGACTGGCGCTCAGGGGCTGGGCTGGCGTGGGGAGGTGATGAAGGGGGCTTGGTTTCCCGAGCTTCCCCTCGGGGTGGGACCCCTGGGGGTCCTCAGTCTTCCTCCCTCTTCAAACGAGGATGCCAAGGCCAGAGGCAGAGGGCAAGTCCAACACTTGGCTGAAGCCAAGACAAAGGCCACCCAAGGTCAAGATGGGCTTCTTGGAGCCAAGAAAGGAGATTCATGGGAGATGGTCCCATTTCCCTACATCTTGTTCTTCACCCCAGAGTTCCTGAACACCTGAAAATAGCAATTTGGCCAATGGTTCCAAGGGTCACAGGTACTTGCCGTCCACCCTGGGCCTTTCTCTGCTCCTCAAGCTTGTTGGAGCTGGATCGTTTCACTGAGGGCCTTGATTCTGTCCTCTCCCCCAGATGGGGACCAAGCTCCCTCTGGGATCAGAAGCTGGTGAGTCTCCATCTGGTCAAGCATCAGGACACAAGGCTGCCATCTGTAAAACAGCAGGGGACACTGGCATGAGGAGGTGCTCGCCAAAGGCGGAATTTAAAGAGGTCCCGAGTCTCCTTTACCTCAGATGCAAAAGACCAGAGACAGGAGAAGACCAAGAACAGCGCGAAGCCCTAGGGAGCAGAGCTAGATGGAAGCCCAAGTCTGGGTCTTCCAGACACAGCTGCCTTACACCAAAAGGAGAATTGGGGGGCTTGAAATCTACTGGGCCCTGGTTTTGGGACAAATTTTGTCTCCACCAAGCAAAAGTTCATATAGGCTGGTGGTATACAGCTGTCCCTGGGCATCCATGAAGAATTGGTTCCACCCCTCACCCCACAACTACCAAAATCCACAGATGCTGAAGTCCTTTATATACAATGGCGCAGTTTGCACACCCTACACACAGCTTCCCAGAGACTTCCATTCGCTGCTCCATTCCTCTCATACCTCATGCAATGCCAATGGTATGTAGATGGTCACACTGTATTTAAGGAAAAATAACAATAACTCTGTACTTGTCCAACACAGCACAATCACTTTTTCAAGTATTTTCAATCCAAAGTTGGTTGAATCTGTGATTGCAAAACCTGCAGATACAGTAGGCCAGCTTCCTGTATATTTGTTAAATATAAACACTGGCTTGTGGATTAAGTTCTCAAGAGTACTTCTTAGGTCCTGCTGAACCACCTGGTGGGCCTGGTTGATTTTCAGTCTACCCAAATTCATTCATTTTTTTCTGCAACCAATATTTAATGAGACAACCCCGCCCCCCGCCGCCGCCATATACCCAGACTTGTCCTAGGCATGGGGATAAAAATGTGAGCCAGAGAGATCAAATCGCTTTGCTCACCAGGCTCCAGTTCTAGTGGCAGGAATCAAATCTACAGGCCCTCTTCTCCATCCGAAGAAAAACAGAAGGAAGGAAAGTGGGTCACTCAGCAGCACCTCCATTCACTCAGCATTTATTGTCCACTGTGTGCCCAGCTTTGTGCCAAGTCTTCTCCACGCAATGCATTACCGCATTCCTTTCATCATTCCTACGGGAGGTAACTATTTCCCTGGTTTACAGGTGAGGAAAGGGAGGCTGCATAGCTCGCCAGTGGGACAGTTGGGATTTGAAGCCCAGATGTTGCAAATCCCAAAGCCCCACTCTTTTGTTTTTTCTTTTCTTCAGCTGGCCTTTGCTTCCCTGACCGATGTGTATGTGGTGCTAGGGTTTGAACCCAAGTCCTCACACATGCCAGACAAGCACTGTAACCACTGAGCCACTGCTCCAGTCCCCCAAAGCCCCACTCTTTACCATAGACTTCTGGACTCTGCCCCCGCCCAACAATATAGTCTGGACATAACTTGAGAATTCAGAAGCAGCCCCCAAATCCATGACCTCTCTGCACTTGTTCCCAATTACCGACAGTGGCTCTCAGAGAATGGCCTGAAGAGGTTTTGATTTAGAATCACTGGGCAGCCTGGTCAACGCGAAGATTCCTGAGCTCTCTGATCAGCATCTCTGGTTGAGAGAAGCCTACAGGTGCGACAAGGTGCCCTTGGATGATGGTAGTGAGGTGAGAGCTGAGAACCACCACTTTAGGAGGAAGTGTTCAGGACCATCAGCCAGGAGGAAAATAGAATGTAAATTAGCAACCACAACTGCACTTGAGCAGTTTGAGCTGTTTCATGTCACCAACAGCAGGGGCCCCAAGACGATCTTGGTTAACACAATGGGTTCCATTGTCAGCCAATGGAAGATCTGCTCTGGGACAGTCCCTCTTAATCCAGAAAGCAGCACCACAGTTGAACTGTGATTTAGAGTCTGCCATCCCATTCATTCAGGAACTAAGAAGTGAGCACCTAATATGCACCAACCACCTCCGAGGAATTTGGAATAGATAAGTGAACAAAGCCATATAAAGGCAGGTCCTGTTGTGTCAGACTATCCATCTACTCATTCATCCATCAATCCACCCACCCATCCACCCATCCATCCATCCATCCACCCACCCACCCACCTAT
>PVKS010024135.1:0-31453 GCA_004027875.1 Aplodontia rufa | reverse complement strand
TGCTCACAGTACTCTCATGTGTGATCTCTGCTCCTGAGGGTTCAGTTGTGCTCACAGTATTCTCCTGTGTGATCTCTGCTCCTGAGGGTTCAGTTGTGCTCACAGTACTCTCATGTCATGTGATCTCTGCTCCTGAGGGTTCAGTTGTGCTCACAGTACTCGTGTGTGATCTCTGCTCCTGAGAGTTCAGTTGTGCTCACAGTATTCTCCTGTGTGATCTCTGCTCCTGAGGGTTGAGTTATAGGGTCTCCCTTTCAGTTTCTTACTTGAGTTTCTCCTCTGTGTCCCCTCCCTTTCTTTATTTTGGCATGGACTGTTGGTTTCTGGTCTGTGTTTATTCACCCTCCATCTTCATGTCTCATCTGCTGACTTGGTTAATCCTTTCCCAGTCCCTTGAAGAGTACAGCTGGGTTTTCCACCTGGGATCTTAACCTTTTCCTTCTAGGCATCTAGGCTCTTGGTGTCTCTCCTAGAACAGCCTTGGCCTCTTCTCATACTTTTGGTGTGGTGTCTTTCTGTTTCCGTAGGACACTTCTGGTTCTCCTTTGATTTCCTTCTGATCTATTTGTTGCACACGGGAGTGTTGTTTAATTTCCATTAGTTGTGAATTTCCCAGTTTTCCTCCTGGTACTGGTTTCCAGTTTGATGCCACTGTGATTAGAGCAGGGGACTGAATTGATTTCTCTTCTTGAGTCTGCTACGACTTGCTGTGTGTCCCAGCACGTGCTGTGTCCTAGAGGATGGCCACGAGCCTGAGAACAATGTGCAAACTCTGTTGCCTCTGCTCAAATGTTCTCTGCCATCTACTAGGCTCTCTTGGGGGCACTTCCAGTGAGATGCTGGTTTTGGATTGATTCTCGTCTGGGTGGTCTCTCTGTTGTTGGAAGTGGCCTTTAGAGTCCCCTGCACCATTGCATAGCTGTCCATGGCCCCTTTGGGATTTGGGGGCTGGTGCCTTGTGTAGTTGGAGCACCAGTGCTGGGCATACGTGTGTTCACTCTCGTTCCCTCTCTCGGTGAGCTGACTCCTTCATCCTCACACAGAGATACGTTGTCCCTTGTTACAGCTCTACTATGGCTCTGTCTTGTCTGACACGTTACAGTTACCCTCCTCTCTTTTGGTTTCTGTTTTCATGGAATACTTTTTTCCATCTTTTTAAACATTTTTTATTAGTGCGTTATAGTTGTACATAATGTTGGGATCTGTTATATATTCCTAGATGGACAAAATACAGCAATAGAATTTGGTCATTATCCCTCCCTCCCCTGCACCCCTCTACCTCCTTCCTCCCACCCCCCAATCCCTTGCCTTTCTTCTGGGTCCTATATTTTTCCACAAGAAATCCAAGTACACTGTCATAATTCTTATACTTACAAAGAACACTTTTTATAATCGTGACTATAGTATATACAGTGGCATGCTTATAACTGCTTGGGATGCACCTTGCTTTATCTTGGTTCCAACCTTTCCCCTTCTCCTTTCTTCCTATCCTCCCTTGTTATTCTTTGATACACATTGACAATAGGATTAAATATTTATGTTTTGTGTAGCTTGTTGAAATATCTTATGCAGGATCTTGCTTCTGTATATCATAAATATTAACAAATTGCATTTTTTTCCTATGGTTCTAGACCATGAGTTTATCTACCTTTTCCCCAAGCCTGGGTTTAGGTCCAGCCTCCACAAATGAGGGAAAACATTCGGCCCTTGACTCTATGTGTTTGGCTAACTTTGCTTGTCATGATTTCTTCCATTGCTGTCCATTTACATTCAATGGATGCAATATCATTGTTTCTAATAGCTGAGTAGAACTCCTACACACACACACCCCAGAGCTTTTGGATCCATTCATTCAGGGAGGGGCATCTGGGTTGGTTCCATAATTTAGCTATTGTAAATTGAGCTGCTATGAGCATGGGCTTTGCTTTGTTGCTGTAATGGGATGATTCTAACTCCTCTGGGAAAATACCCAGAAGAGGGATAATTGGATCATATGGTGTATCCAACCCTAGTCTCCACACTGCTTTCCAGGGCGGCTAGACCAGTCTGCAATTCCACCAATGTGTGCTAGTGTTCCTATCTCCCCTCAACTCCTCCAGCATTTGTTGTGTTTATATTCTTCATCTTTGCCAGTCTGACTGGAGTGAGGTGAAATCTTAAGGTAGTTTTGATTTGCATTTCTCTGATAACCAGTGATTTAGAACACTTTTTCATGTATTCATTGCCTTGCTCAATTTCCTCTGTTGAGAAGTTTTTATTTAGCTCTTTGGCCCATTTATTGATTGGATTTGTTATTGAGTTTTTTGAATTCTTTATAAATTTTGGATATTAGTCCTCTGTCAGAGGGATCACAGGTCATGATTCTTTCCCATTCTGTAGGATGTCTCTTGACTGTTTTGACTATTTTCTTGGCTATACAGAAACTTTTTAGTTTAATGGCATCCCACTCTTTGGTTTTTATTGTAATTCTTTCACTTTAGGAGTCTTATTAAGGAAGCAATTGCCAACTCCCATATGCTGGAATGTTGGTCTTATTTTTCTTCTAGTTGTGTGGTAGCTGGTTTAATTTCTAATTCCTTGATCCATGTAAACTTGATTTTTGTGCAAGGTGAGACGTAAGGATTAATTTCAAGTTTCTGCAAGTGTCTGTCCAGTTCGTCCGGCACCATTTGTTGACTAGGCCGTTTGTCCTCCATGCTATATTTTGTCCATCTTTGTCAAAGATCAGATGTTTAAAGATTTGCGGATTTGTCTCAGAGTCTTCTATTCTATTCCATTGGTCTTCATTCCTATTTTGATACTAGTACCATGCTGTTTTTAACACTATAGCTCTGTATTATCATTTTAGATCTGGTATTGCAAAACCACTTGCTTCATTTTTTTTGCATAGTAATTTTTTGGCTATTCTGGGTTTCTTGTTGTTCCAAATGAATTTGAGAATTACTTTTTCTATATATGTAAAGAATGACATTGGAATCTTGATGGGGATTGCACTGACTCTGTATAGTGCTTTTGGCAGAAAGACCATTTTAATTATATTAATTCTGCATAACCAAGAGCATGGAACATCTTTCCATCTTCTCAGGTCTTCTGCAATTTTTATTTTCAGTGTCCAATAATTTTCCTTGTAAAGGTCTTTTACTTCTCTTGTTAGATTAATTCCCAAGTATTTTATTCTTTTACAGGATATTGTGAGTGGGACTGATTTCCTGATTTCTTCTTCTGCCCTAATATTTTTAGTGTATAGGAAAGCTATTGATTTATGGATGTTGATCTTGTAGCCTGGTATGTTGCCAAATCTGTTTACTAGCTCTAGCAGTGTTCTGGTGGAGTTTTTTGGATCTTCCAGCTAAAGGATCATGTCATCAGCAAAAAGGGATAGTTTGACTTCCTCCTTTCCTATTCTTATCCCTTTGATTTCCTTGTCTTGCCTGATTGCCCCAGCCAGGGTCACAAGGACCATATTGAATAAAAGTGGTGAAAGAGGACAACCTTGTTTTATTCATAAGTTTAGTGTTAGTGGAAATGCTTTCAACTTTTCTCCGTTTAGTATTATGCTAGCTGTGGGTTTGGAATATATGGCCTTCACAAAGTTAAGGTAAATTCCTTTGATCTGTATTTTCTCTATAGTTTTGACCAAAAAAAGGTGTTGGATTTTGTTGAAGGCCTTTTTTGCATATATTGAGATGATCTTATGGTTTTTGTCTTTAATTCTGTGATGAATCACATTTATTGATTTGCATATGTTGAACCAGCCTTGCATATCTGTAATGAAGCCCATTTGATCATGATGAATTATCTTTTTGACGTGTTTTTGAATGTGGTTTGTGAGAATTTTATTAAGGATTTTTGTGTCAATGTTCATAAGGAATATTGGTCTGTAGTTTTATTTTTTTTGATGTGTCCTTGTTGGGTTTTGGTATCAGAGTTATGGTTGCTTCATAAAAAGTGTTTGGGAGAGTTCCCTCTCTTTCTATTTCTAAGAATAGCTTGGTAAAAGAGGTGTTAGCTCTTCTTCAAAGGTGT
Source organism: Aplodontia rufa (assembly GCA_004027875.1). NCBI lineage: Eukaryota > Metazoa > Chordata > Mammalia > Rodentia > Aplodontiidae > Aplodontia > Aplodontia rufa. Next base: position 27,427 of record PVKS010024135.1, on the reverse strand, counting down.
GGTAAAATTATGTCCTGGGCTTTTCTTCTTTGGAAGACTTTTAATTACTGTATGGATTTCGATGCCTGTTATTGGACTGTTTATGATTTCAATTTCATCCTGTGTCAATTTGGGAATGTTATATGTTTCTAGAAATTTGTGCATGTCATCCAGATTATCAGATGTAGAGGAGTATATTTTTTCAAAATATGTTCTGATAATGTGTTTGATTTCAATGTGATCAGTGGTGACTACCCCACTTTCATTGGTGATTTTGTTGATTTGTTTGATTCTCTCCTTCTTTTAGTTAAATTAGCTAGGGGGTCTGTCAATTTTATTTATTTTTTTTTGAAGAACCAGTTGTTTATTTTGTCAATTCTTTTTATTGTTTTTTTTATTCTCAATTCATTGATTTCAGATTTGATCTTATTTCCTGTCTTCTGTTGGCTTTGGGATTAGATTGTTCCTCCTTTTGAAGATATTTGAGGTGGAGCATAAGCTTATTTATTTGGAATCTCTCCTGATTATTAATGTAGACACTCAGTGCAATAAATTTTTCCCTTAAGAATGCTTCCATGGTGTCTCAGCAGTTTCAATATGTTGTGTCTTCATTCTCAGTCTTTTCCAAGAATTACTTAATTTCTGTTCTCATGTCTTCTTGGGTCCATTCTTCATTTAATAAAGTGTTATTCAATCTCCATGTATATGTGTGTTTTTGGTGATGATTTTTGCTGTTAATTGTTAGGGTCAGGCATATGGTCTGATAGGATACACACGGAATAATTTCTACTTTTTTATGTTTGCTGAGATTTCCTTTATGAACTAGAATAATATCTATTTTGGAGATGGAGCCATGTGCTGCTGAGAAGAAGGTATTCTCTGCCAATTTGGGGTGGAATAATCTGTAGATGTGTTACATCTGCTTGATTCATTGTGTTGTTTAGACTGGAGATCTCTTTCCTGTTTTTTTTTTTTTTTCCGATGATCTATTGGTGTTAGAGGAGTATTAAAATCTCCCAGTACTATTGTGTTGAGGCCCACAAGTGGTTTTATGTCTTGGAGTATTTTTTCCACATAGTTGGGGGCACTGGTGTTTGGAGAGTATATATTTACTATGGTTAAACCATCCTGTTTTAATGTTCCTTTTACTAGGATATAGTGGCCTTCTTTATCTCTTCTGATTAATTTACTTTTGAAGTTCACTTTGTTGGATATAAGAGTTGCAACTCCAACTTGCTTTCTTGGGGCATATGACTGGTATATTTTTTTCCCATCCTTTCACCTTCAGTCTGTGGATGTCATTGGGTGTGAGGTGGGTTTCCTGTAAGCAGCATATTTTGGGTTTTTTTTTTTCTGATCCAATCTGCTAGTCTGTGTCTTTTGATTGGTGTGTTAACACCATTCACATTCAGTGTTAGAATAGTTATGTTGTTGTGGTTCACTGTCATTGTGTTTTGTTAGTAAGTTCTGTGCTATCTTGGTTGTCTATTGATAGGATGTACCTTTATTGAATTTTCTCTGTTGGTGGGTGTTGAAGAATGTTTGCTTGTTCTTCCATCTGGAGTTCATCTTTAAAGATTCTTTGTAGTGCTAGTTTTCTGATTATGAATGCTGCAAGTTTGATCTCATCATTAAAAGTTTTTATTTCACCATTAATTTTGAAACTGAGTTTTGCAGGGTATAGTATTCTTGGCTGCATGTTGTGTTCATTTAGACATTGAAAAATATCCTTCCATGATCTTCTTGCTTCCAGAGTCTGAGTGAAAAATCAGATGTGATTCTTATTGGTTTGCCTCTGAATGTGATTTGGTGTTTCTCCCTTGCACCTTTTAATATTCTTTCCTTGATTTCCCTGTTGTACATTTTGAATATGATGTGATGTGTCTTGGTGAGCTTCTCATTTGATAAGGTCTATTTGGTGTCCTATAGGCTTCCTGGATGAGCATCTCTGACTATATTTTTATATGGGAAAATTTTTCTTTTACTATTTCATGCAGAATGTTTCTTATCTCATTGTTTGTGTTTCAATTTCTTCCTGTATCCTGATTACTCTTAGATTGTTTATTTTCTTTTCATCCCAGACATTTTTAAAATTCTGTTCATGTTTTGTCATCTGCATGTTCAAGTTTGCTCAGCCTGTCCTGATTGTCAGAAGTTCTTTTTTCAAGAGCTGTTGTCCTGTTTTCTATAGAAGTTAATCTATTATTAAATTCTTCCATGGTTCCTCTTGTGTTATTGACTGCAGATTTTAACTCTGTTACTTCCAAGTATGTCTATTGCTTTTGATAATAGAATTTTTTTGTCTCTTGAGTTTTTTCACTTAGTTCCTTCATTATATCTTCTTTTAGTTCATTGTTCCTTTTTTTTTTTTTGAGAAAGAGGAGAGAGAGAGAGATAGAGGGATGCAATCTTTATTTAGTTTTTCATGTGACTCTCATTCTTTGGGCATCTTGTTGTGTACGTGGTGCTGGGCCCCAAACTCACATACCCGTGTATGCCAGGCAAGCACCGCAATGGCTGAGCCACTGTTCCAGCCCCCATTGTTCCTTTTAGTAATCAGATCATTGATGATTTTTTTAAGGTTTTCATCTCAGTCCCTCTCTGTGGCATTCTTTTTAGGGGAGTTTTGGGTTTGAGGTGACCCTTTCCCATTTTGATTCTTCATTTTTGAAGAGCTTCTTCTGGAGCTCTGAATTGAGTTCTCGTGCAGGGAAGATAGACTGTTCCCCAGGTGGTTTTACCTTGCTAGTCAGAGGGATGGATTAGCCACCACATCTTTATTGATCACAACCTTCCTGATGTTGCTTTTACCTGGGTCCTTGTTCTGCTCCACCTTTTGGATCCAGGCTCAAGATTGCAGATCTGAACCTGAGTCATCCTGGGTGCCTGCCAGGCCAGGACCAGAAGAGGCCTGGGTTGGAGGCTGTTCCAAGCAGAGATGCTCCTCCGGTTGGTCCTGAGCATGTGCTGGTCTCCAGAGCAGAGTGGACCTGGGACTGTCCTTCAGCTGGGCAGGGGCTATTCCAGATGGAGACCTACCCAGAGGTGTTCTGAGTGCCTGCCAGCAGGGCCAAAGGAAGAGAGGACCAAATGAAGCCCGTACTGGCACACAGGGTGTGAGGTAGGTGGGGGTTTTTCTGTACAGGGGTCCTATTGATGGTCTCCTGAGCACACCTGCCAGCCAGGACCAAAAACGCCTGGACCTCCATGTGGGGATTCAGGTAGGTGGGGTGGAGGTGGGGATGGGGGTGACAAAACTACGATGATGGGAATGGGGACAGGATGGTAGTGGCGTTTTTTTTGGATGGGGTCTTACCAGTGGTGTCTTGAGCACCTTTCTGCTGGGACCAAAAGAGGTCCAGACAATATGCAGGGGTTTGGGTAAGCAGGGGCTACTCCAGACATGGAAGATTCTTCTGATAGGACCCCTGCGGAGGAGGGGGTGGTGGTGCTCCTGTAGAGGTCCTCCTGGTGTAGTCCTGATCTCATGCCTGCTGGACGGAAAGAGGCCTGGAGGTGCATGGGGTGTTGGGTAGGCGGGGCTGCTCCTGCCAGGCTCTTCCTGGTATAGTCCTGATCATGTGCCTGCCAGACTGAAAGAGCTTTTTTCCATCTGTTCACTTTCAGTTTCTGGGCATCCTTAGAGCTTACTTGAGATTCTTATAGGCAATGTGAAATGGGATCTTAGTTGTTAAATATAATTTTTATTTTTGGTACCGGAGATTGAACCCAGGGGTACTTAACCACTGAGCCACATCCCCAGCCCTTTTTATCTTTTTTTGGGGGGGGGAGTAAAAGGAGTAGGATTTATTTAAGGAAGGAGAGCAGAGATTCCACTAGGCGGAGGGGCACCTGGAAGCAGGACACCCCGTTTTTATTATTTATTTATTTATTTATTATCTATCTATCTATCTATCTATTTATTTATTTTAAGGAGAGAGAGGGAAACTGAGAGATAGAGAAAGAGAGAATCAATCTTATTTAGTTTTCATGTGGGTTTCATTGCTCTGACACTTTGTTGTGTACATGGTGCTGGGGTTTGAACCCAGGTCCTCGTGCATGCCAGGTAAGCACTGTAACCACTGAGCCACTGCTCCAGCCCCTGGCCTTTGGTATTTTGCGAGCAGCTTATTTCACTTAGCATGCTACTTTTGATTTCTACTTTAATCCTGTGTGATCAGAGAGCACACATTGTATGATTCCTTCCTGTTAAATTTGTGGAAGTGCATTTCGCGCTGAGTGTCGCATCTTGGTGAAAAGTCCATGCGAGCTGCAGGGGAGGCACTGTGAAGGTGCGATGGTGCTGGGTGGCACCACCGTTAAGGCTGACAGCATCCCTGCCACTTTCTGCCTGCTTGATCCCTCATGGACACTGGTTTCCGAGGTCTCCAGCCATGACTGTGCGGCGTCTGCTCCTCTTTGCAAGCCGGCCCATTTCTGCCTTGTGGACCTTGGTGATCAGGTGCCAGGTGCACACACATCAGGACTGCTGTGTCTCCTTGCAGGTCAGACCCCTTGGTCACTATGTCATGCCCAACTTCATCCTGACAATGTTCCTTGCTCTGAAGTCTTCGTTATCTGGAAGGTAAAACAGCTTTCTTTTCTTTTTTTAAAGAGACAGAGGAACAAGGAGAGAAGGAGAGAAAGACAGAATTAAATTAGTTTTATTTAGTTTTTCATCTGGTTTTTGTTGCTCCAACACTTAGTTATATATGTGGTGCTGGGGTACAAACCTGGGTCCTCATGCATGCCAGGCAAACACCATAACCACTGAGCCATTGCTCCAGCCCCTAGAGTTTTCTTTTGCTTAATATCAGCATGATATTACTGTCCCCTTTTCTGTACCTTTAAACTCTCTGGGCCCCTATATTTGAAGTGAACTTCTGTAGACAACAGATAGCCAGGCCTTGTTCTTATCCGCCCTGGCCATCTGTCCCTGCATTGACACGTTTAAATCCCATGTAAAGGGATTATTGTTGCATCTGGATCAACACCATTCACGTTCGTAACAGTTTTCTAGTCTTTGCCAGTGGCTTATTTCCCCACCTTTTCTAATTTTAATGAAACAGATTATGTGATTCTGCTTTCTTCCCCCTCTTACCACATCAATTATTTTAAAATCGTTTCAGCGGTTTCCCTGGAGTTTGTGATGTGCATCTTGAATTAGTCCGTTATGCTGTGATCAGCCAACACATTTGTGCTCTGTCACTCTAAGTAAATGGCTATCTCATATCAACTTGATAAGAAAAGCATTCCACCATCACCAACACCTTCTCTGAGGCTCTTGTCTTTGTGCCCATTCATGTTTCCAACCTATCATTTTCCTCTGTCTGAAGGAAGTATTTGAATATTTCTTGCAGGGCAGGTCTGCTGGTGATGAATTCTCTCCACTTCGCTGTTGAAGGCCAGGGTTGCTGGATATAGGATTGGGGGCTGGTGGGATTTCACTCTGGAGAATGATTTCACTCTGCTGTCTTGTTCGTGTGGCTTCTGATGAGATGTCACTGGAGTTCATACCCATGTTCCTCTCTAGGTAATGTGGCTTTCCCCCTCTGATCTTTCAAGCTTTTCTTGCTCTCTTAAGTCTTCTCAGTGGAATATGATGCCTCTAGGTACAGCAATTTTTTTTTTTTGGGACAGGGACAGTGAGAGAGAGAGGAGAGAGAGAGAGAAAGAGAGAGAGAGAGAGAGAGAGGTAACTTTATTTAGTTGTTCATGTGGCTTTCAGTGCTCCGACACTTCATTATGTACATGGTCCTGGGATTTGAACTGTCCTTGCACGTGCCAGGCAAGCACCATCACCACTGAGCCGCTGCTCCAGCACCCCGATTTGTTTTTTTAAGAGCGAGAGATGGGGGGGTAGAGAGAGAGAGAGGGAGAATATCAATTTTATTTATTAATTTTTTTCCCTCTGGCCTTTGTTTCTCTGACACTTAGTTGTGTATGTGGTGCTGGGCTTTGAACCTGGGTCTTTGTGCATGCCAGGCAAGTGCTGGAATCACTGAGCCACTGCTGCAGCCCTAGGTACAGCTTTTTAATTTAAACATGCTCTGCTGGGGCTGGAGCGGTGGCTCAGCAGTTTCGACGCTTGCCTGGCAAGCGCGAGGACCTGGGTTCAGGCCCCAGCACCACGTACACAGCTAAGTGTTAGAGCAACTAAGGCCATGTGAAAAACTAAATAAAGTTGTTTCTCCCTTTCTCTGTCTCTCTCTCTCACTGTCCCTCTCTCTAAAAAAAATAAAATAAAATAAAATAAAATAAAATAAACATGCTCTGCTGTGTGCTCCGTGGTTTGTGTCTGTTGTTAATTTTTCGAGTTCTAAGCCATGGCTGTGCCTCTTATTTCTTTGACTCCAGTTTTCCCTTCTCTTTCTGATATTCCAACTACAAGCATGTTACATTTTTGAAATGTGTCCCACAGTTCTTAGATGTTCAGTTCTGGGCTTTTTATCCTTCCTATTTTTCTTCACTTTTAAGTTTGGGAAGTGGCTACTGCTCTAGTGTCAGGCTTGCCAGCTCTTTCCTTAACCGTGTCCGGTTGGTGGAGGGCCCCTTGCTGGCGTCCCCTGAGCTCTTCCCTGGAATCTCCATGCCTGTGCTTCCATCACCCATCTGCTTGCACATGCTGTCTGCCTTTTCTTTTCTTTCTTTTGTTTATATATAAACATTTATTACCTATCTTAAGGATGTAATTACTGTTCCAGGAATGGAGGATTTAGTACTATAGCTATCGTCAGTGTCAGAAAATGAATGCAAACTCCTTTCTCATAATATTTATGACTCTCATAACTTAGAATCCAAAGGAAAGAAGTTTCCTTAAAGCAGCAGGGAATTCCAGAGTTAGACGGTCATCAGGATGTTCTCTTTTTCCCTCTCTCCTTCTTTCAGTTCCTCCATCTCTTTTATTATTTATTATTATTATTTCTTGTTCTTTTTAGACACACATGGCAATAGGATATACAATGACATAATTATAGAAGCATGGGGTATAACTTGTTCTAATTTGGTCCATAGTGTTTCCCCTCCCCCAACCCCATTCTCTTCCCTCTACTGCTCTTAATATTATTTTATATTTTTAAAAATTAATGTCTAGTTGATGCACATGCTGATGATATTCACACATGAGCCTAGGAGAGTTGAGTCTGAGTTACTCCACGAACTTTCCCTGTCTCCTCCCTCATCCCTCAGTTTCCTTCCCCTTTGTCTGTTTCTCTGATCTTTTCCTCATGTTGGATAAGCTTCTGCATATCAGAGACTGGCTTATTTCCCTTAGCACGGTAGCCTCAAGTTCCATCCATTTGCCGGTGAATGTCGTAAAGTCATTCTTTGTTATGGCTGAGTAGTATCCATTGTGTGCATCTGACATTGTCTTTGTCCATTCATCTGTTGAAGGGCACCTTGTTTGGCTCCATGGCTTAGCTACTGTGAGTTGTGCTGCTATAAACATTGATGTGGCTGCATCACTATGTACGTGATTTCAGATCCTTTGGATACGTACTGAGGAGTGGGATACCTAGGTCAAATGGTGGATCCATTCCTAGTTTTTTGAGGAATCTCCATACTGGTTGTCCCAATTTGCAGCCCCACCACTGATGTATGAGTGTACCCTTTTCCCCATGTTCTTGTCAACATTTCTTATTATTTGTATTCTTGATAATTTCCCTTCTAACCGGGAGTCCTCTCAGCTGTCACCCCGCCTCTCTGCAGGATTCCTGGTGGTGTGTGAGAGGGGGGACTTCCATAATCTTTAGATTAAACCGTAGTAGGCAGTTGTCTCTGGGCCACAGCCTTTGTAACAATTTCCCCATGGTAAGCTCTTCCCCTTCAGGGGTCCTGGCAGACTAGAGGGGGCTGTGGGTGGGAAATGCCCTTCCACTGATGGGAACAGGCGGTGTGAGTCTTGCCCCTGGAGAGTGGGCCTTTGTTATGGAGAAGGCTCTGGGCCCACTCACCAGTGATTACCCCTTACCCCCACCCTGCCGAGGCACTTGGGTCGTTCTGGACCCCTGCAGCCCCAGAGGCGAAGCCCATGAACATCCTTGAGAGGGCTCCCTCACACAGGAGCGCCAGCCTCAAGCCTGGGTCACAGTCACATTCAGCACGAGGAGCGGCTCTAGCAGCTTCGACTCCGGCGGGGAGGATCCTAGCTCTGACTCTTGCTTTGCAAGTCTCCCCTGATTTCCGAGGAAGGGGTGGACCTGCTATCCCAGGTCTTCAGTGTTCCTGAAAGAAGTTCAGCCTTGTCTTCTTTACAAGTTGAAGTTGAAAGCAGAAGTCTGCTCTCTTCTGGTGTTCTCTTCTGCCTGCCCTCCTTCCTTCGGGGGTTCTGATCACAGGCGCATTCGTCCGCTTGAAGGTGCCCCCAGCTCCTTGACCCTCCTTCCATGTCCAGTCTCTCTCCATTTGGAACACATCCTCTGGCGGCCACAGTCAGGTAGTTTGTCCTCTCAGTCTTCCTGTTGCTATTGGGAAGTGTGACCTCACACTTAGGCGTTTGTCTCAGGACTGCATTAGCGTCAGTCCCCACAGGTGGCTTTTCTCATTGTGACTTGTCCTTTCCTGCTTTTTGCAGCTCTCAAGTTTTCCTTGGATGCAGATCTTGAGAGTTGTGCCACAGTTGGGTGCTGAATACTTTTATGATCCTTTGACTGCAGTGAGCTTTGCTCCGGATGCTGTTAAGATGTGGAGCAGCTCTTTCCTTTGGGATTTGTCAGATGGACCTGGAACATTGATCCGTCCAGGGCTGACCCTTTTTTTTAAATTATTATTTTTAAAGAAGAAGGGACAGTGAGTGGTGGGGGGAAGAGAATCAATTTTATTTAGTTTTTCATCTGGTTTTCATTGCTCTGGCACTTCATTGTGTACGTGATGCTGGGGTTTGAACCTAGGTCCTCACGCAAGCCAGGTAAGCGCCATAATTGCTGAGCCACCATTTCAGTTCTTTTTTTAAAGATTTTTTAAATTAAGGAGTTAAGTTGTTGCACAATCATAAAAGCATATAAGTAGCAACATGATGGATTTATTCTTAGACCGGAATTACCCCACATCCCTCACACTCCAGGCTCTTGATTCTTCTATATTTCACCCCTACAAGTGATAAAAATGCTTAGATTGTGAATTTTCCAGAATCAAATGATGGCATAAGTATTATTTGGATTCTCAGGGGGATAAAGAGTATGCTACATTGCTGATTGTCTCCCTAGATCCCTCCCTATCCTCCCATCCTCTCCCCACCTGCCACCTATCCCCTCGGCAAGACCCTTCTCTTGATGCTCCCCCAGTGCACTGTGAACCCAACCGTGAGCTTCTCTAATCCAGCCAGGCCCTCTGCATGGGCATCAGGCCACTCACCCTGCAGGTGGCTCTTTCTCAGGTTGGTGCTTGACCTGCCTGCTGGGCATTGAGGGGGATGCTCTGCAGATCTCTGAGGTTCACCATCTCTTCTCTGCCCTGCAAACTCCAGCCACCTTGGTGTACCCAGAAACCTAGCTCCACCTCCTTCATTCAAGAATTTGCTGGGTTATGCCTCAGTTTCCTCCTTCTGCTGCAGACTGGAAACTGTCTTAGGGCAGCAAACCAGGCACTGTAGGGCTGAAATTGTTTGTTTACCATCCTGGGAACCACAGCGTCTTGCAAATCAGTGTATATACGTATGAATATCTTGTGTTTGTGGTTACTATTTCAGGTGGAGAGAAACCAAGTTGTGGCTGCTCCTTCGTAGCCAGAGTGGATGCGAGGCCTCGAGGGTGCTGCTGCTTCCGACTTCCTCTCTTGACTTTGGGGGGGCAGTTCAAGGGACTTCTGCCTGCTCTTTCCTCACAGGTGCTTAGGGACCATTGTGCCAGACTGGAGATGGTTTTTCATTGTGTCCCCCAAAGCCCCTGCTGCGGAGGTGGTGGGACCTTTAGGGTGGGCTTTGGGGCAATCTAAGGTGGTTCTCATGGGACTCCAGGGGGTTTTTGAGAGGCAGGGTTGATATCAGAGGCCCGGCCCCTCCCTACTCTCGGGTTTCCTGTCATGGGCTCCTGCTTGCTCATGCTCCCATCATGTGGTGACACAGCCAAGGGGCATTCAGTAGAAGCTGAAACGGTGTGGCTGCCCTGTCTGGGACTTTCAGCCTGTGAGCTTAAAACCTTTTTTTTTTTTTTTAGAGGTGGTGGGGAGAGAGAGAGAATCAATTTTATTTAGTTTTTCATCTGATTTTCATTGCTCTGATACTTAATTGTGTATGTGGTGCTGGGGTTGGAACCTGTATCCTTTGCACAATGCCAGGCAAGCTCCATAACCTCTGATCCACCACTCCAGCCCCAATAAACCTCTTTTTGAGACAAAGTACCCAGCCTGAGTTTTTTTGTTATAATTGAAATGGACCAAAAGGTCATGGAAGCATCTGCCCAGTGCTCATGGGTGCCTTTGGATCATTCATGCAGCAGCCGGGGAATGACTGCAGGGGTTTGAGACAGACCCAGCCGGGAGGCACGTGCTCCCCAATCCGTCCGGTGGTTCTGCAGTAAAATGCAGTCCCCAAATGCAACAGCTTGACCCTAGGGCTGCTCATCTGAGTCAGGGGCTGCGCGTCCTTTAGGAAAGGACCAAAGATGCAGCACCATGTGAGAGTGCTCCACTGTATACACATGGTTTTGTGAGTAAACACCACTGTGCGCGCTTGGTACTGTGTGTGCTCCACTGTACACACATGGTTTTGTGCGTAGACACCACTGTGCGCACTTGGTACTGTGTGTGCTCCACTGTATACACATGGTTTCTTGAGTAGACACCACTGTGTGCCCTTAGTGCTGTGTGGTGCCCCTCGGAGTCCTGGTGCCTTCAGCAGTTCCTTTCTTGTTGCCATGGTCAGTGGAGCATGGCGGGAGAGTTTCCTCGCTGCCGTTCAGAGGCCCCTCTGCATCTGCCATGCAGCTTTGGCCTCAGTACTCCTCAGGGGGGGCTGTGATCTTGACATGCTTAAGGTGTAGCAGGGTATAGAAACTAGGTGGGGCTTGGAGTATAGGGACCAGGTGGGCACAGGATGTAGGGACCAGGTAGGGCTCAGGGTGTAGAAACCAGGTGGGCACAGAGTATAGGTAGCAGGTGGGCTCAGGGTGTAGAGACCAGGTGGACACAGGGTGTAGGGACCAGGTGGACACAGGGTGTAGGGACCAGGTAGGGCTCAGGGTGTAGAGACCAGGTGGACACAGGGTGTAGGGACCAGGTGGACACAGGGTGTAGGGACCAGGTAGGGCTCAGGGTGTAGAGACCAGGTGGGCACAGGGTGTAGGGAGCAGGTGGGCTCAGGGTGAGAGACCAGGTGGGCACAGAGTGTAGGGAGCAGGTGGGCTCAGGGTGTAGGGAGCAGGTGGGCTCAGGGTGTAGGGAGCAGGAGGGCTCAGGGTGTAGAGACCAGGTGGGTTCAGGGTGTAGAGACCAGATGGGAACAGGGTGTAGGGACCAGGTAGGGCTCAGGGGGTAGAGACCAGGTGGGCACAGGGTGTAGGGAGCAGGTGGACTCAGGGTGTAGAGACCAGGTGGGCACAGTGTGTAGGGAGCAGGTGGGCTCAGGGTGTAGAGACCAGGTGGGCACAGGGTATAGGGAGCAGGTGGGCTCAGGGTATAGGGAGCAGGTGGGCACAGGGTATAGGGAGCAGGTGGGCTCAGGGTGTAGGGAGCAGGTGGGCTCAGGGTGTAGGGAGCAGGTGGGCACAGGGTATAGGGAGCAGGTGGGCTCAGGGTGTAGGGAGCAGGTGGGCACAGGGTGTAGGGAGCAGGTGGGCTCAGGGTGTAGGGAGAAGGTGGGCTCAGGGTGTAGGGAGCAGGTGGCCACAGGGTGTAGGAAACAGGTGGACTCAGCAGTGTAGAATTGTCCCTGGGCCTTGCCCAGGTGATGGTCCCACGTCCCAGAAGAGTGATCTTGCAGAAATTCAGTTTTGCTCTGCCCTCTGACTGCCCCATTTGCCCTCTTCCAGGCTCTGATGGCCGTGCTTGACAGCCCTGCAGCTCTAGGGTGTGAAATACCACCTTCAGCAGGGCCAGCCCTTCTGGGGTGGATCCTGCTGGGTCTGAGGTCAGGAAGGGAGTGGCCCCCCCTCAGAAGGGCAGGCACAGCCTGTAGGATACTTGCCTCATCGGGAGCCCTGCATGGCCCTTGACAGGGTATGGCTGTTGCCTTCCCAAGGGGGCCAGGGCTCTTCTGAAGGCCAAGGGCTCCAGGGAGCTGGAGGTCAGAGTCCTAGAGTGTGAGGGTCTGGGGGCGTCTTCCTCCTCACCAGGCAGCAGCCAGCCAGAAGGCTAGCCTCCTGTGCAGCTCTGGAGCTCCTGTGTCATGGCCCTGCGTGGTGACCCTGAACCCCTCCCTCCCCTGAGGTCTCAAGTGGTTTTTAAATCATGGGTCTCTTTAGATCTTGATCCTTTTTCTTCCACAGGACCTCAAGGGCCCTCAGAAGCTGCTGCCACCCAAGGCCTTTGGGGAAGCTTCCCTGTCTTCATCCCCAGGTGCTGGGACATGGCTTCAGGTGGGCCCCTCCTAGGTCAGCACAGGGCACAGTAGCAGCTGCATGGCTGTGGCCTGCTGGGGATAGGCCTACCCCAGTCCCAGCCTCCCTTTGGACACAGGTGAGCGAGGTGTGACCACAGAGCTGCCCTTGGTCTGCTTCCTGGCACCATGCCCAGTAACAAGGATTTTTCAGTCTTTCCCCATGAAGGACAGCAGAAAAGGGGCTCCCAGGCCTGGAGTTTGCTGGTGGCGGCCCTCAGGAGAAAGGGTTGCTGAAAGCACAGAGAGACAGAAGGGGCAACAGTGGTGTTGTCGGCCTGAGCAGGGAACTCTGGGATATGGCCTGTACCACAGTCACTTGAAGCAAAGGACTGGCCTTAGTGCCCTGGCTGGTCACTCCCTGGCTGAGGGCTGCCCCTGGGCTGGGGGCACAGTCCCCGGGAGCCTGAGAGTAAGCTACTCTAGGGGGGAATCTACAGGGAATTGGCAGCCAATCTCAGTGGCTGGGGCTAGAGGTGTGGAAGGTAGAGACCAGGTGGGCTCAGGGTGTAGAGACCAGGTAGGGCTCAGGGTGTAGAGACCAGGTAGGGCTCAGGGTGTAGAGACCAGGTGGACTCAGTGTGTAGGGACCAAGTGGGCACAGGGTATAGAGACTGGATGGGCTCAGAATATAGGGATCAGGTGGACTCAGTGGGTAGGGATCAGGTTGGCAGAGGGATTAGGGACCTGGTGGACTCAGGGTGTAGGGACCAGGTTGGCACAGGGATTAAGGACCAGGTGGACTCAAGATAAAGGGACCAGGAGGACTCAGGGTGTAGAGACCAGATTGGCACAAGGATTAGGGACCAGGTGGACTCAGGGTAAAGGGACCAGGTGGACTCAGGGTGTAGGGACCAGGTGGACTCAGAGTGTAGGGACCAGGTGGGCACAGGACATTGGGAACCAATGAGCTCAGAGTGCATGGCCCTGGTGGGCACTGGTCATAGGACCAGGTGGTAGCTCTGGGCACTTTCAGGGACTTATGCCTTTGTGATGGCATGGAGTTCCAGGTCTGCAGGAGCTTGGCTGGGGGTGTGGGTCATCTGGAGAAGCTGCTCTGAATGCTGGGAGGTGCTCACGGGGCCTGAGCCCTGGTTTGGGAGGCTGCAGCCCCCCAGGGCATGGGAGGCAGGCACATGGCTCTGCCAGGTTGCCTCTCGTGGCCATGGCAGCAGGGTGCAGGTGGGTGTGTCCACACATCCGTGTCCTCTTTGTCCTGACAAGCGACTTCAGGCACACTTGCTGCCTGAGGCGGTGTCTGTCTGAACCTGCTGGCCTGGGTGGACGTGGTTGAGGACGCGTGCCTGGGCGTCTGTGGGGTTGTCGTTGCTGGCGGGCTGCTGGCACGGGAGTGGCCGGCATTGCTGTGCCCCCTGGGTGTGGCTGTGGGTGTGGGTGCGGGGGCAGGCACGTGTCCCTTCATGCTTGTGCATGCCTGTGTGTGGCTGTGTGCGCCCATGTGCACCTGTGGCTCTAGGAGGGGCTGTCACGGCCTCCATGTCCCCGTGGGCCACTCTGGGTGACAGGTGGAGGTAAATACACATGTCCAGGTCTGTGTCCCCAGTTAGAGGGGCAATGGGGAGAAGAGAAAGGGGAAGGGTCGAGACAGCTCCAGATCCCTCTCCCAACCCAGAGGACCCTGCAGCCCATGCTGACTGCCCTACCAGCACCCTACAGGCCCTTGGACCTGGGAGGCTTCCTGGGGATTGGCCTCCACTGGGGGCTTCGTCAGGGGGCTGTGGCCATCTGAGCAGCTGACTGGCCTAGGACTGCATGGTCAGCTCCCACCTTTCCTGGGTCAAGGCCCTGTCCTGCAGGGCTCAGGGCTCTCACCAGTGAACAGGAGTCCGTGAGGTCACCACCCTAAGCATTCTGTGAGCTCAAAGTATGTCCTGTGGGGATGCCCATTCCCAGACCCTGCAGGGGGCATCTGGAAAGCCACTTGTCCAGTTGCATCTGTCCTGTCTACTGACAATTGCTGAGCACATGGTGTATGCACTAGGATAAGGCATGCATCAGGGACAGACAGGGGCACCCGTTGAGTGCCTCATCTGGGGACTTGATGGACACAGGAAGAGCAGCCTTGAATGGGCGGAGGCCCGTGAAGAGTCTCACTGCCCACCTCTCGGGATGGCCCAGGCTGGGCCATCACTGCTTCTCTCCTGCAGGCTTGGCAGACAGCCCACCTCTCTTCCAGGTCTGGTCATGTCCCTACTGCTTGAGGGACCGATGGGCTGCCCAGAGCACTCTCACCTGGGCCGTGGCCTCTGTGCTGTGCACAGTGACAATGGCTCTGCAGGTTTCCCACCTGCTCCACACTCCATCGTACACTTCTCTGTGGAATTCAGTGCTGTGACAAGCCATCATTTTCTGACGCGACTATGCTGCTTGGCTTGACCCATTTTGTCCCTGCTTCTCAGTGCTGATTGGCACAGGGCATGGGCAGGGAGATCAGTCTGGAGTGCGAAATGAGAGCCTAGCAAGTGGCCTGGCTAGGTGACACCTTTCCTGGAGTCAGGGCTCTTGAGCCATGATTAGAGGCTCAGATAGGGTTACCTAGGTCCAGGCTGCAAAGGCCATTGGAACTCCTGAGAGGAGGATGGCAGGACAGGGCAGAGGCCAAGGGAGAAGGGAGACCATGGCCCAACTCTGCAGCTTTTCTGGTGGTGGCCTGGGCCAAAAGCCAGTGACAGAATGTAGAGGGACAAAGGGGCAGCTGCTGGCAGGGCAGTTGATAAGACGGGGTGCCAGTACCAAGAGCTGACATCTGGAAAGAGGACTGGACAGCGGGAGCTCAGGGCCCTGGTCTGGGTGGCTGAGCCTGCACTGTGGTCGGCAGTCAGGGGGCATCTAGCCTCTGGGTCAGAGTGAGGGGAGCAGGGTGGGTGGCCTGAACAGTTGGGAGCTATGGTGAGGTGTGGTCTGGGGAGCCCAATCAGGTGGATGGGGAGGAGTGGCTGGAGGTGGGAGGAAGCTGAAGCGGGGCAGTGAGGAGTGACCACAGGGGCTGGGGACTTAGGCACCCTGGTAAAAGCCATCCTGTCTGGACTGTAGCCAGCAGCCAGGTGACGAGAGGTGAGAGGAAAGAATGGAGAGGAGTGCGCCCTCTCTCAAGATGCTCAGTGTGAAGCTGTGTGGGCAGCCTGCAGTCTCTAAGGCGGGGGACAGTGTGTCTGAAAGCCCCGGAGAGGCGTGAGTGGTCCAGCTGTGAAAAGGCATGGAGACCTTGGTGCCTGTTGCCTAGGGAAAGAGACCTTCAGTGAAGTCGGGGACCCTGACTGCCAGCTGTGACGTGTGCAGAAGGCAAAGGAATGGAGACGGCAAGGGTCCGTGGCTGCCAGGGGCCGGGGCCGGGCCCGGGCCCGGGCCCGGCTGGCCCAGCATAGGAGGGCTGCGTGCTACTCTGCGTGACCCTGAGATGGTGGACACAGGGCATCAAGCACTTGGCAAAACCATGCAGTGTGTGCCATAGCTGACCCTAACAGACCGTGGGCTTCAGTGGACACATGGTGCCAATGCGCGTCTAAATGAGACACATGGTGCCAATGTGCTTCTAAATGAGATACCTGCAGCACGCACACATATGTAGACATGGTATCTGCGAGTCAGAACTCATAAACAAAAGCACGCGTGGATAAGCAAATATGTCTATCCGAATGTGTCAGCCCTAAAAGAACAGGGACTGGACAGAAAAGCACCATGTCCCTGACTGCCCCCTTCTTAAGGGGGAACTGTGAGCACAAGTCTGGGCCTGAAGGTCCAGATGCGCCCACATGGTGTTCTCCATGCATGATGGGAACTTGGGCGCATGCTGTTACCTGTGGATAGCTACTTTCATGCATGTGCACCAGGAAGCAGCTCCTTGGGGTGCTGGCCACACGAGCTCACTAAGCGAGCTGCTGCTGAAGATGTTGCTGCTTCTGCAGCTGACGTGTGGAACCCTGTCCCAGTGCAAGGGGTGTGGGACTGAGGCCACTGTGGGAAGGACAGGGGTCACTCATCTCACCGTGGGGAGAGGAGGCACTGCTGGGCCCAGCATCGTGAGGGACGAGGAGCCGTCCGTCAGCCTGGGGCCACTGAGCTGCTCTGGGAGCAGAGCTGGCTCTCCTGAGCTTCCCCGACTCTCCACGTCTCCATGCTGTCTCCAGGTTCCTGTCTGTGACCCACCCTTCTGCCCTGGCACAACTGGGCTGTGGACGTCGCCATGCCATGGAATACAGTTCAGCTTTACCAGGAAGGACATTCTGACATCTGCTGCCACATGGACAAGCATTGGGACGTGATGCTGAGAGAGATGAGCCAGACACACAAGGGCAAGTTCTGTGAGGCCCCTAGACCTGGCAGGCCACAGTGACCGAGAGTGGTGTGGGGAGCCAGGGCTGGAGGGTGGACAAAGTGGGGGCAGTTTGTGTGAGGAGATGAGAAAGCCCTGGAAGTTGTGGTGGCGGCGGCGGCTGCACAGCGGCTCACAGCAGGGTGAGGGTGCCCAATGCCCAGGGCGAGGCACAGGGCACGCTCAGGTTGGAACTTCACCTTGTCCGTGTTTTACTACAAAAATCAAAGAAATTTTAAAACGTGTCAAATTGGCTCCTCAGAGGGTAGAGTGAGGAGGAAGTGGGACCTGGAGCTAGGTGTCCCGGAAGATGGGGACAGGGATGGGGACACACATGGAAGATGGTGACAGAGACGCCCAAGGTGCCTTTTCTATAGAGCAGGGCAAGCACGCCTGGTCCTGGGACATTGGGGCAGCCCAGGGAGTCCTGCTGTGGATGTGGAGGCCTAGGTGGCCTCAGACAAGCATCTTTGTTCTGAATGGCCCGAGGCCATGAGGGACAGGCCTGCATGCGGCCCTGGACAGTGGCAGACTGCTTTATGTCCTCCCATTTCACAGAGGAACACACAGGGGTAGAGGAGGGTAGGGTGGTCCCTCCCGCCCCTGCCCCGGAACCCCAAGGTCTGTATGTCAGAGGTCAGGTCAGGGCTGGGCCCTGGGGACGGGCAAGGATTCGCCACCACTGCCCTCTCCAGACTGCGGGGCCAGGCACCCAGGTTCTCTTATCTCCCTCAGAACCATGCACTCTGCCTGCAGGAACCTGTCGGCCTGCTCGCCCTGTCCCTGCAGCTGATCCAGCCCCCGACACATAGTAGGTCTTCACAGAATGGTGGAAAGGCTGAATGGGTGGAAGTGACTGAGCTGAGGGACTGTGCCTGGTGGCCCTTCCTGGTGGCCCTGATAGCCCAGAGCAGAGACCACACAGTGGCCACAGCATAGGCTGGAAACTGAGGCAGAGAGGCCACCTATGTGGCAGCCAGTCACAGAGAAGCTAGGGGTCTGCGCACAGCCCCTCTCACTGGCTGGGAGAGCCGCAGTCTGTCTGTCTCGGTGGGCAGCTGCTGTTGTTAAGTCATGAAATCACATGAGCTTAGCTGCCCAAGCATGCCTGGGTGGCATTTAGAGCCTTCTGTGTGCATAGCCTCCACCTCTGCCTGGTTCTAAGGCACTTCTCTCCTTCCAGGAGGAACCCCTGCACCACCAGCCTCGCTCCCCATCACCCCTCCCCAGGACCCAGCACCAAGAAGCCTTCCTGTCTGTGGATCCAGTTCTGGGCTGTCGTTTGAGGGGCATCACACAGGCTGGGCCTGTCGGTGTCTGGCGTCCTGCGCTGAGGGTTTGGGACATTCATCCACAGAATGGGTGTTGGTTCTCTGCTCTACGTGGCAGCTGAGTGCTGTCCCACCATACGGATCTGCCCTACTTTGTCATCAGTTGATGGACATGTGGGTTACTGTCACCTTTGGGCTTGTGTGAATAGTGCTGCTGTGACCATGCATGTGCAAGTCACTGCCTGGTCCCTGTTTTGCATCCTTGGGTATGTATGCACCAGCATGGGACTTCTGGGTCTTCTGGCCAGACTGCTTCCATGTGGCTCCTCCATCTGGCATCCCCACCAGCTGCTCGCTGGGCTTTGACCCTGTGTGCACTCTTGTCTCTTGGCCAGGTCTCCTGCCCTCCTGCCCTGGCCCATGCAGGTACCTGTCTGCTGCATCCTGAAGGTGGCTCTCTGTGTCCCTGGCCCTGTTACTGGGAGGCTGCTTGCAGAACAGGGAAGAAGCCTTGTGCTCTCTGCTTCCCACTGGGGGCCGAGTGCAGGGCAGCAGCACTCCAGGTGTGGGGGCTGCTGTGCCCAGGCCATGTCCCTCAGCTCCCCACCCTGGCCTCAGGCAGGGACTGGCCTCTCCCCTGGGTTTAACCATTAACAGGCCGCCTGCGGTGAGGCTACAGACAATGGCCCGTTTGTTCACAGCCCATGGAGGTCTGTGCAGGGCCCTGGCACAGTCATCAAAGCTCCGCGATTAAGTCTATTAGGGACCGGATTTGTGCAAACAAAGGGACAGGTGCAGGGGCCAAGCCAGCTGCTGGGGCTGGGGGTACTCAATAAGGTGGCCATAAACTACCCAGTCCGTGCAGGACCTTCCCTGCCAGCAGTGGCTCGCCAAAGCTCAACCTTTTGCCCAGGAGCTTGAATGCTGGGGACCCCAAGGTGGTCCCGCCCACTTACCCCTGTCCCCTAAATCTGCCTGGAGCTGGCTGGGCCCTGGGAAGGGTGCTGAGCAGAGCCTTCTGTCCTCAGTTCCTCCTTACACACACCCTCTGAGCAGATCCTTCTTAAATTGAGGAATCCTGGGGCAGGCAATCACTGCCACCAGCTCTGCTGTCCCGATCTCCAGGGGACATCCTTTCATGGGCTCCTGGGCTCTGGCCCTGACTCTGGATCTGGCCCTGGCCCTGACCCTGGCTCTGGCCCCGCACCCTACCATGGCTACACACAGCCTTGTACTGCACCCTGGCTTACTGCTGAGTCCTCAGCCCTAAATGTGGTTGGAGATCCGTGGAGCTGGGGTCTTGGTCCAAGCCTGGCCTGGGCCAGCTCGCTATTACCAGAGCAGCACCTTTGGCCAGCAGCATTGGGTCTGTGGGCGGTGCTGCCCTGGGGCCCAAGGGGCATTAAGACCCTTTGGAGGAAGCCACCTCCCAGTCTATTTTCCAGATGTGCTCGGACCGAGTGGACATCTCCCCACGGCAGACAGCCAGGGTGTGACCTTTGGACAGACTGGGCTGGGCCAGCTCACAGGTACCTTTGTGTGGTAATACAGTGTGGACCACTGACAGGGTACTGGCCATGGTCTGTGGCCATGGCAGGCATTCAGAGGTGGCTCTGGACAGACAGACAGAGCCAGGTCTTGGCTGCCCAGTTGAGCCTGCATTGGTAGGGATGGGCTCACGGCTAGGCTGAGAATGACAGCAGGCGGGACCACAGTCCTCTGGTGCCCTAACCTCAGAGGCAATGTCATTGCTTCTGCCACATCCTATTAGGAGGACAGGACATTCAGGGTAGGAAAATCCACAGGGTCCTTGAGCTGAGGCCGCAGCATACTGGATAAGGCTGGAGGACACAGAAGCAGAGGCTGCCCATAGAGCTCTTGCCTGGAGAAGCATTGGAGGGGCCAGGTCCAGGCCTTACCCCCAGAGGCTCATCCTTTTGCTCCTGTAAGCCTCCTGGTGCAGGAAGCCCTGTGTGCACATTCTGGACGTCTTGTACATGCAGGCTTAGAGAAGGGACAGAATGGGGGGAGGCAGAACACAGTTCCTGCTGTTCCAGGGACACTGGACAGATGTCACTGGCTTGGGCTCCATCCATGGGACTTCCTGGTCAGGGTGATCTCAGGAGGGAGTGAGTAACTGATCCCCAGGAATGTGCAACTACCTGGTCTGGAGCCCACCCCTGGCAGGCAGGACTGGCATGGCTGCAACCGACCAGTGGAGAGAGGATGGAGTGTGAGTAGAGGGAGGGAGGTGGAGACCAGATGGTGGCCCAGGCTAGTGGGCAATCTGGTGATCCCAGACATGGCCAGTAGCCCCAGTCTGGGGCTGGAAGACTTGGGGTCCTAATTCTGAGTCACCCTTTATTTCCTGGGTGGTACCCCGGGCCCCTGCCACTTCCTCTGCTCTGACTCGTGTGATGTGCTACACCCTGACCAGCCCTGAGCCAGCAGCTGCTCCTGCCCAGGGTAGCCCCTGACAGTCCCTTCTGTCTCTGTGTCTCTTGGCCTCCCTTTGACCCAAGCTCAGATGCCCTGCTCTGTCCCATTCTCTCTGGACTGGGTCCATTTGATGCCACCCCCACTCTCTCCCCATCTCAGTCTTAGGGGCCCCTCATTGCCCCCTTGGCCTGCCTCATGGGCCACACTACCTTCTCTCTAGCCCACCCAGACCTGCCTCCATCCCCAGCACCTGCTGTCCTCTCTTCTGGCCACTTCAGCCTCTGCTGGTTCCAGCCTGCTCCTGGCAGCCCCTCCTGCATCCTGCCTGACCTGGGGCCCGCTGATGTCCTGTCCACCTCAACTGCTGTCTCCCTGTCCCCAAGTTCTTGGTTGCCTCTCTGCTGCCTGGGGCTGGCTGCTAACCTCTCTGTTGGAAGAGAAGGAGCCAGGGTCTTCCAGGCCAGAAGAGGGCTCAGCCTGCTGTGCTGTAGATGGACAGGTTGAGAAGGTGACCTGGCCTCCACGTCACCCAGTGGGGCAGTCCCAGGATGGTTATTTCTGGGCCATCCAGACTGGGTGTGAGGTGTGCAGTAGCCAGACTCTTGGAATGATCCCAGGCAGGGGACTGACCCCAATTGCTGCTTGACAGAAGGTTGCCATTTGAACTGCCTGCTCCGGGGCACTTGGGCCTCGCTGCAGAGACTCCAACCTGTACCCACTGGGCTCAAGCACCTGCACCCAGGGGCCAGCGCAGCCCCCGCCCTGATTTCCCAAGGCATCCTGCCTTGAGGGGCTGTCCCAGGCCTCCCTGGTATTCTAGGCCACATGCAGCCTGGCCCACTAACTTTGGTGCTGTATGGACCTTTCTGGAAGGGAAAATGCCCATCTCCAGGTCCGGCCTTGGACCATGAGGCCGGCTGGGGTCCAGAGCCTGCATTTTGAGAGACTCCACAAGCAGTCCTGCAGCAGCCAATCGGGGGTTCCGGCCTAGGCACTGTCCGGGGCTCCTTTAAGTCTGCGTGGGCTGTGAGGCGAACCAGGCGAGTGGGGGCCTCGCTGCTCCCCTCCTCGGTCGGGCTGCTCCCTCAGCCTCCAATGCACTCCCTCCTGCCTGCAGCCTTCGTGCTGCTGTTCCCTCACGAGGAGAGGCCCTAGGAGAGCATCCCGGCACAGCCCGCCCACCCACAGTGCTCCTGTCCCTTGTGGCCACATAGAGATGCATGCAGCATCCCTACGTGGGAATTATTTATTCGCTATGGCTGGATTCCCACCACTCCAGAGCAGCTTTGTGAGGAACGACCCCTGCTTGCTGTTGCACCATGGGAGTAGGTCTGACCACAGCAGCAGGCTTGGTGTCCCTGCTCACACCCCGTGGGCACAGTGGAGTGAGTGCCCTGTGAGTGGAGGCTGTGTGCCCGCCTGGTCAGGAGTACACCGAGCAGGGTATCATCCTCTGCTCGCTTCTGGAAGGCCGCAGCTAGGGAAATGCCTTCCATGACAGCCCTGGGGTGACATTGTGACCTCACGCCCCCCAGTGGTAGGTGGTGTTTTCTGAAAATGGAGCACACCCTTCCCTCATGGTGGAGTTGGGCTGCAGAAGGGGGTTCTGTTCCTGCTCTTACTGATGGAGGAGTAGGCATGCCATGTGACTTCCAACCACAGAAGGGGACACACGGCACCCTCCCCGCCCTCTGGGGCGCTTGCTGCCACACTGTGAGGAGGCCAAGCCACATGGGGGCCCGAAAGGAGGAGTGCCAGGGAGGTGAGAGTGCCCCTACCTATTCAGGTCGGTACTCACGAGAGGGTGAGACTCAATGCCAGAGTTCATGAGCCTGGACCCTGGCTAAGCTTCATGATTTCCTCATCACTAGGATACAAAAGAAAAGGACACAGAGTTGAAGCGACAGCTCAGAGTTTTGTTCCATCCCTGTCATCAGCACCCTGCAAACTGGACTTCTCTGCTGACCCAAATGGTAGCCTGCTCTGCCCTGTCTGGACCTCATCAGCCGCTGTCAGCAAATGACAATACCCAGCCTCACCATCTTTTTTTCTGGTGGCTGAAACTAAAGGGGTCACCTTTAGGAGGGTTGACCCAGCTCAGCAGGACCTTTGGCCAATCACAGTGTAAGCTGGACTTGGTTCCAGAGAGGGAGATGTGAGGAGAGTGTCTCAGGCCACTCACAGAACTGTGCCCAGGGTCAGCCCTTCCCTGCCAGGCCCCTCACAAAGCCCACCACAAGCCTGAGCCTTCAGCCTCTGTGGGGTGGCATCTTGACCTCTGGAGGCTTCTGGCAAAGTCTCGGCAGCTTCTGCCTTGGTCTCTGAGGCTGGGGAAGGGATTGGTGCTGAGTGTCTAAGACCCTTCCACTCTTTCCACTACGCAGTCCTAGAGCTGCCTGTTCTATGGCACCCACTTTAGTTCTGATCCCTGGGGCAAAGGAGGGAATCACAGAGTGTGGAGACAAGAGATAACAGGAGCAGTCAGCAGTGGGAAGAGGCAGGAGGCTGGAAAGTAGGGAGGCCTGGAGGTGGTGAGGCTGGGAGATGGGCTGGGAGGCCAGGTACCTGGGAGGCTAGGATGTAGGGAGACTGGGAGTTGGGGAGGATGGGAGTCCTGGAGCAGGGAGGTCTAGAGGTGGGGAGGCAGGGAGACTGAGCAACTGGCAGGGTATGGGGCTCTCAATGAACGGCTGGTCCCTGAGGACAGCCCGGGTCAGCTGCAGCACCAACCCAGGCACCAATTAGCAATTCGTGGCCCTGCCACCCCCTGTCGGAAGACCAGGCTGCCAGAGGGGATCCTGCCCCTGGGTAGGGCATCTAGAGGGGCCCCCTCCTCCGTGGCAGGAGTGCAAAGCTGTTGCATTGCCACCTATGGGGAGGCCCCCAGGCCTGGATCCTTGGGCCTGGCCCACGCTGCCATGGAGTCCTCGCTATCCAGTGTCATCCCAGGGAGAATTCCATCAGCTATCCCAGGATTGGGGGCTGGGGTGCTCAGGCCTCCTGGGGCCTGGGGTGGAACTGAAGTAGGCTTGTTTCTCACATCTGCATAGGCAGAGGGCAGGTGGGGTCTGGGCACAACCAGGACCCTCTCCAGGTGACTCTGTGAATGTTACCACTCCCTGGCCCTCAGGCCCTGGGGTCCCAAGAAAGGGCCACCCTGTGCAGGCCAGAGAAGGCTGGGCCCAGCAGACGGTCCAGAGCTTTGACCCACCCTCTGCCCTAGGCGGCTTCCCAAGGTACTGGGTGTGAAGCCTGGGGTGTGGTCTCTGGGGGTCCATCCATCTAGGCTGCTGCACCTTCAGGGACTGGGCTGGGCCTCACCGTGGCTGGAAAGGGGCAGGAGTGCTGCGCAGAGGACCAGAGGGTGGCGGCTAGGTGGCTACAGGGACACCACACTTCCGGTGTCCCACAAGTGACTCCATAGTTACACAGGGTGGGGTGGTGGTGAGGTGGAGAGATTGTCCCCACTCTTCTCTCTGCTCCGGCTTCAAGGACCACCCACTGGGAGAAAGGCCCTTGCCCCCAGGTCAGGTCCCCCCTTGCTGATGTTCCCAAGAGGCCCAAGGATGGAACCTCAGGGAGGGGCCCACCCTGACTTCACAGATGGGGCTGGCCTGCTCCAGCTGTTCCCTCTAGGTTGGAGTTCTGGGCGTCTCTGTTCTTGTCCCTGCTGCCCTCTGCCGCCACCCCTGGGGTGGGGCCCTTTGATGTCCCCGACTTGCAGACAGGCACGGCCCAGCAGCTTTCTCTGGCCCTTTGAAGCTGTGTACTTCCCTGTGGCCCACTCACAGTCCATGTGAGCTAGCATCTACCCTCAAGGCCACCATTCCTCTTGGAGTGGCAGGCAGCCCACAGCCGGCTCACCTGGGGTCTCCAGCCAGCTCCTGTCCATGTATGAGCCAGCTCCCTCCCTGAACCACAGTGTCCCATCAGGAAATGCAGAGCCATGGATGTGCAGAGGCAATGCTCGTGTTGGGGAGGGAGGGACCGGTGGGTGTCCTGCCTGTTCCTGATTATTGTGGGGGCCACCACCCTGCTGCAATGTAGAACCGGCATAGCCTGCTGTGGTCTCCTTGGTCCACTAGTGCCCTGTTCCTAGGTCAGGATATCAAGGCACAGGGACATGGAGAGCAGGAGCCTCTGCCCAGTGCCCATCCAGGCCAAGGGTGGCGAGTGGGATGGAGAAAGAGGAGGATTGCAGTGCCAGCATCCTAGTACACCTGACCCCTGCAGGCAACCATCCTCCAGGCCTTGGGAAGCCCCAGGCTCACTCGTGCCCCAGCCCCCAGTGGGTACAGGAAGTCACATTAAGACAGGCCCTTATCAGGACTGCCGCCTGCCACCACGCCTGCGGCTGACAGAGATGGGGAGATGGCCATAAACCCGTTTGTTCCCCCGAACGAGAGAGTGAATAAGAACATAAGCTAATAAAACCGAGCCAGAATCAAAGCTGACTTATCTCTTCATTTTGCTATAAAATTGCAGAATCAAAAAGGCAGGCGGCCTCTTTATGATTCAGGTAGGGATTTCCGTGCCAGTATGGCCCTGCAGGGCCACCACTGCCCACCCAGCCATGGAGCCTCAGAGGAGGCTGCAGGAGGCCCTCCTAAGGCCACTCCTTTGCGCGTGGGTTCAGGGGCCTCAGGGGCCAGCAGGAGGGGCTACAGCTCCATGCAGGGACCTCCCAAGACAGAGTGAGGCTGACCACAGGCCCTGGTGGCCTCTCCAAATGATGGCACCACAAATGGCTACCAACAGGGATGGCCCCCCCATGCTACAGGGATTGCTGGCCAGGGGGCCATGTGCTCTAGTATCTGCAGAGGACTCTTGGCCACATTTCCTGGGACGCAAACCCCTCTGAGAGGCCCCACCCAGAAGGAGGTCTGGGCAATGTGGCCACACCCTGTCCTGGGTGAATTCTTTAAGGCTGAGTCTGGTGTGGAGTCCATGGGGCTGGCCAGGTGTCCCTCCCTGCAGGGGCTCCTTCCTTGCTGTCCCTGGTCCCCTGAAGGCACCAGTCATGGTGGATGGGATGGGACCCCTGCAGCCTGGGGTGGTCACTCTTGAAGGCCTGGGGTCCACATTGGAGATATTTGCACACACCTGTACAGGCGAGGCAGGTCCCGCAGGAGGGCACTCATCTGCCCACACTTTTGCATGCACCTGCACATGCAGGAGTACCTGAGCGCCCACCACCAGGGCCTGCCCCAGCTCAGGGGACTATGGTGCAGAGGCACATGGGTAGCCCCTCCATGCTGCCCATGCATGATGAACCTCTGCTGTACCCAGCGCCTGAGCTCTGGCTCTCCAGCATGTGGTTGGTCTTTCCCACCAACGAGGATTACAAACTGCCCTTCAGGCCAGAGGAAGGGGACACAAACTTCAGAGTAAAGCCTCCAGTGGTCCTCCAACCTCCACCCCAGCATGCCTGGGCCCTGAGAGCTGGATCCCCTAGCTCTCATCCCCAAACTGCTGCCAAGGCTGGCTGAAGGAGCCTTCCCTGGGTAACAGGCAGGTGTCCAGGTGGAACAGGCGTGGCAGCCACCCTGCCTGAAGTTCCTAGGGCTGCTCCGTTCAGGTCTTTGCAAGCCCTACAAGAGGCTGTGTCTAGAGGACAGGCTCACCAGGTGGGACTATGTCCCCAGGGAAGACCATATGGTCTGGATAGGGAGTAGGGGACAGGGGAGTCCCTCCACTTCAGAGAAGTTTCCATTTAGCTGGGCCTAGGAGACAAGAGAGGCATGGACAAGCAGATAGGACCTAGCATCCCCTCCCGCTGCCAGGTGGAGTCCTGAGATTTCCTTCAGGAGCATTGTGCACCATCCATCCATCTGTCTCATCCATCCATCCATCCATCTACCCATCCATCCATCCATCCATCCATTCACCCACCCATTCACTCACATACTCATCCATCTATCTATCCATCCATCCACTCATCTACTCATCCATCCATCCATCCATCCATCCATTCATCCATCCATCCACCCATCCACTCACACACTCATCCATCCATCTATCCATCCATCCACCCACCCATCCACTCATCTATTCATCCATCCATCCATCCATCCACTCACCCACTCATCTACCCATCCATCCTTCTACCCACCCATCTGTCGCTCCCCCCTGGGTTCTGGAGCAGGGAGCGGGCAGAACGGCCTCGGTGAACCTTAGCCGTTCCCCGGGGGGTCAGCAGGACACTGGGAACCGGGCGCCAGCAGGACAGGGCTGGGGACCGGGGAAGGGGAGTCGCTCCCCGCAGCGTTCCTGTGCGAGGAGCGGGCAGAATGACCTAGCGAGCCGTCCTCCGAGGGGCCTGGTTAGGGCAGGGATGGGGAAAGGAGTCGCTCCCCGCTGCATTCCAGAGCGAGGAACGGGCAGAATGACCCAGTAAGCCTGGGCCATCCTCCGAGGGGCTGAGTTAGGAAGGGTTGGGGAGCTGGGAACAAGGGGGCGAACACCAGCGGCTGGAACACGAGACCTGCATCTTCTACCACTGCTGATTTCTCTGACGTCTCTGCTGCTGCTGCTGCTGCTGTGGCTTCTTCTGACTGCTACTTCTCCGACTGCTTCTGTGCTCTCTTCCTTCAGGACGTGGCTGCTTGCTTTCTTGCTCTTCTCTGGCTACTGCTTCTCCTTTGGCTGCTTCTCCTTTGGCTGCTCTTCCTTTGGCAGCTTGCTTTACCTGACTAGCTGCTACTCTATTTATCCATTACAACAGCCAATAGGGTACAATGCAAACACCTTTCTCCAATTGTAACAAATGAGTGGCCGAATAGCTTAGTCATGCGGTCAGGCAATTTGCTAATTACAAGCCAGCTGGACCCCTTAGAGTTGTTTACCACCAATTCTTCTACAAGCCAGCTGAGCCTC
>PVKS010024134.1:0-31455 GCA_004027875.1 Aplodontia rufa | reverse complement strand
ACCCTGTCCCCCACCCTATGCCACCAGGTGTCCTAGGCAATCATCCCCCTGTTGTGTTAAGAATCATACAATTTGAGGTTATTATTAGCTTAGCCATCTAACATACTGCTTCCCGATGTATTCTAGCTCCCACAGATGAGAGAACTCATTCGGCCCTTGAGTCTCTGAGATTAGGATACTTCACTTAGCATAGTTCTTTCCATCTCCAGCCATTTGATTTCAAAAGCCATAATATTGTCTTCTCTAATGACCGAGTAGTATTCCATTACATATATGCTGATATATATGTGTATATATAGTCTGAATTAAATCTGATCTTTCATTATTTTTATTTTGATAAAACACATTTAGGATACTTTTTTTTTTTTCAGGGCTGAGGATCAAACCCGGGACCTTGTGAGTGCTAGGCAAGTGCTCTGCCACTGAGCTAAATCCCCAACCCCAAGTATACTTTTAAACAATCACTTAAACTTGTCTTATTCAAAAAAGATATGGTAAGGTTCTTTCTTTGTAGTGTATAAGGAACTCTGTGGGGATTCTTGTGACAGTCCTTCAAAATGAGGAGACAGGTTCAGACAGGTTAAGAAACTTGCCAAAATCAGACAACTAGTGAAGTTCAGAGTGAACATACACTCAAATCATATGGTTTTAAGTCGAGTGTTATGTTCACTTTGTACCATGTGCTTGTTGGCCACCTGTATGAAACCCCACACTAGGCTTTATTTTAGGCATATTTAAGCCTTATCAACAATTAATTCTTAGAGTTACATCTATTTTCCCAAATTTCAGAACCTAGGATAGGACCCACATAAACCCAGTGGTTGGTGTTCTGGTTTAGATATCAGGTGACCTGTAAAAGCTCCAGTGTGAGATGATGCAAGAAAACTTCCTCATGAGATGTTTGGGTTACATGAGCCTTAACTTAATCAGTGCATCAATTCTCTGATAGGAATTAACTGGGTGGTAACTGTAGGCAGGTAAAGTGTGACTGGGGGAAGGAGTCATTGCAGATGTGCCTTTGGTTATGTATTCTGTTTATGGTGAGGGGAGTCTCTCTCTCTCTCTCTCTCTCTCTCTCTTTCTCTCTCTCTCTCTCTCTCTTTCTCTCTCTCTCTGTCTCTCTTTTTCTGCTTCCTGGTGCCATGTCCTGATCTGCTTTCCTCTGCCTTGCTTTTGAATGATGATTCTCTGCCTCACTTTGGGCCCAGAGCAATGGAGCAGGCTGTCTATGGACTGTGACCTCTGAAACCATGAGTGCCAAATAAACTTTTCCTCTTCTAATGATGTTCTTGTCCGGTCTTTTGCAGTGAAAAAACTGACTAAAACAGTAAATTGGTAGGTATGATTATATGATTTTGAGAACTCCTGTTAGTCTTTTTATATTTCCACAACTATTTAGTTCTGAGAATAGCACTGAATTTCTCTTATCATACTTCTCTCTTATGGCCCTGGTTACCATCACCAATGGCTGAGCTCACCATCATGATTGTTAAGTTTCCCCAACATACTCTTTGTCATTCTTAAGTACACCTTCGGCCTAGCTTTCTTGTGAATAGATCAGAGCTGCCAGAAAAGTGAAAGCCATAACAACTCCAATGTGATGAAACACATATACTTCACCCTTCTACATCTGTTTTTAAATCAAGTACAAACTTTAATAATTACACTCAGCAGAGACATCTGGAAGATGTGTTGATACTAGATGGAAGCAGACACCAGATGGGTTAGTCAATCTGGAACAGATGGTAAATTGATATTAATTAATTATAAGCCTGGACTTTTCCACCATTCATGATTCTTAGTGTGTGTGGATGAGTTTGCCATTTTGACTCATTTCACTTTCTAAAATTCCTTTTTCTAAACTCTGTTTTTTAGGAGTAATAAAAGACAAATTTTCCTATTAATCATAGAATATCTTGAATCCCCAACACACTCTGGAGTTGAAAAGCAAATTCCTATGTGTTCATAAGATGATGGCAAAGTTGGAGATTCACTGTTGTTATCACCTCTGATCTAGAATTTTGTTATTCCTGCTCTGCCAATTGATGCTACCCTCTCCCCACAGTCCTCCTCCCTCATTCCATACTGTCAGTGAAGTTACCTATGGAAAGTCCTACAAAGGACAATAGCCAAAAGAAATAAAATACACTTTTATTAATACCTACACACATATCTAATATTCAAATGCAGAGCTCTCTGATAGGCAAAGATTGATGTAAGCAAATTAAGAGTTCAGTCCTGGGCAGGCTTCCACCATTTCTTTAACTGACATATTGGGTGAGGTACAAGGAGTAGAGAAATTCAGAGAAGGAATTTCTGCCTCATGTTGAAAGGAATGATCAGAGTTACTGAGAATAGTGCACAGAACTACTTGGTCTCATGGATCAAAGAATGAGACTTGGATAGATGAACACTTTTTCAACACGCAGGGTCAACATAAATTCTCACAAGTCAATGTTGCCCAAGTTGGCCAATCAGATTTCTCTTCCTTGAAGTGCAGAAAGAAAGGTACGTTTCCCTGTGGTGCTCTCTAGAGTTGTGAAAATATCTACCATCTTCATAATTCTTACTCAACTTCCTAATGCCTGTGAGTCTTCTAACATTAACTGGCTTACAATTTTATTTTAATATTCTTATTGTTTGTTAAAATTAAGAATGTAAGACCAAACCTAAAAATGATCAGATAACTTATTTGGAGGTCCAATGAAGAGGGTAAGGAGACTAATGGTACCATTTGTACAGGGCAAAAGGAGAAAAGCTATAACCCAATCTTAGCAGTTCAAAACTGGAGTTATTGAAGAAAAAAATATTTTGTCTCAGACTGGTCTTAGAAGTCAGATAAGATAGAGCTGAATCTTCTTAGTATATTCTAGTTAGTTTCTTTGTTGCCCACCCAAATTGTGTTGAGCTATCAGTAACCCATTCCATGGAAGAAGGGAGAGAGCTCGCGGAGCTTCAGTTCCACCCCAGTCAAAAGTTTTCCTTTCTAAATTTAAAATAGACCACTCAAGACAGATGAGAAGCATCCTCATCATGAACTATTCATCTTACCAATTATTGAGGATTTAAACAGAGGAATACTGCAAGTTCAGACTTCCTTTTGCCCTTGGATTTCGTTGCAATTTTCCTATCTGATTTGACCTAGAAACAACCATGGAAGTTGGATGGATGGTTCCTTGGTCCACAGAAGAATGTCTCTGAGCTTCCTGAGAAATCAAAACAAATAAGACTTCCTTTAAAAAGCTAAACAATAAAATGAGAACAGAGTGGACAGGTACAGAGATGTGAAAAACATCCTAAAAGCAGGCAATATCTCCCAAATCAGAAAGACAACTAAAGTCACTGCTGTACAAAAGTGGGCAGGGATTGAGGCCAGAGGAGGTGCACTTGAGCACCTGAGGGAGTTCAGGGTCCTACAGTAGCAATTCACAGTTCCAGAAACACAGTCTGGAGAGGGGAGGAACACCTTACTCATGTAGGAGGAATCTACACTTTTGAGGAAAAGGTACCTCTGCTTGAACTCCCAAATCTGTGGGCCATTGTCATTTGCCACTGGAGACTCTTGAGAGTACACTTCAAACTGAGGCACACTATATAACTAGTGTGTAGTAATTATTGCCTTAAGAGCATGGCCAAACCATGCATGAATCTAGATTGCTAAAAATTTTCCAGTGGCATTCATTACTCAAAGCCCTAGGGTTCCAAAACATTATCTTCTGAGCTGCTGCAAGGAGGGCCAAGAAGATGAGCAGCCAATTTCCCCTCAATCTGTCTCCTACTCTCTACTCCATCACCATTTCTAACAGAGTAGCTCACTTTATCTGTATATTTGCTGTAGTTTGGTGTAGTATCTCCTTTGGGACAGAATGTGGCACTTAAAAAAAAAAACTCACCATAGAACCTGCTGCTTGGAATCTTCTCTATGGGCTCCAACTGATAACTCACGGCCTCCTAATGAGAAAACCCTAGGCATTTTGTCCTATCTGTGACATGGACCTCTAAGAGATTCTGCAAGGAAAGAGAGGGAGTAGGCCAAATAGATACCAATTAAAGAGTGGGCATGCTATTCAAAAGGAAGAGATTTTTAACTTCTTGACCCTCTCCATCTAAGACCAACCTATGAATCTCAAGAGATTTCCTTTCAGGGAAGTATATATATAAGTATACTCTTCCCTATTAAGCAATTGGTGATCATCATGGTATTCTGAAGTAGGGATCAGGAATGCTAAATATCTCATAAAATACGGGACACATCTTTATGAGATTTGGATTTCCCTTTCAACCACCCAGAATTCCATTGCTATACTTGTTTATTATATGGCTATGGTCTATTCTGAATCGTAGTAAGATCATGGGTTATATTACTGAGATTCTTCATAAAGATTAGAGAGTATAGATACCTGAAACATATAAATAGGTGCTTTGTACTATCATAGCATAATAGCATTTAATATAAAAATGATTGTTTATCACTGTTTCCCAATTCTATAGTTTCTGAGCATCATTTAGAGGCCCACGTGATTCTGCCAACGAGTTCTCCATTTCCTTCATCAGTTATAGTCTCATTGTAAATTAATGTATTACCCATCTGGTTGTTTGGTATTATTCTTTCATGAGCTTGGGTTGAAGTAAGTTGGTCCATGAGACCAAATATTCTCAAATCTGAACTCAAGCACAACAAAAGACTCCTAGACTGAGAATAAAGGAAACTTTCCAAGTTTAAGCCACTTCAAGGGGCTCTACACAGCCTGATGGCCACTTCTGTAATTTTCCTGCCTTAACTTGAACCTTTTTTCAAACCATATTGTAAACATCCTCCTGAAACAAATACTTAGGAGAAGACTCAAAATTTGATTCTAGAGTGTGACTTTTGAAAGCATGTGAATGAAACTCAATGTGTGTTTTTTTTCCATTGCTGTAAATTGGGATGACATCAGGAAATAGCAGCAAACATAATGTTAAGCAGAAGGTTGGGGTATACAGCATTACACATTAGCAACAAACAATGCAAACACTCCTGTGTGAGATTTCTCTCTGGGATTCCACTAATCATTAATAACTTCCTTTTCCTTTTAACTAATTTTACTCATGGAAATTTTATACAAAATGAGTAACTCATAAAATTTTAATAGAATTGGACAGAAGAATAAAAATATCACCTATTACTGTAATTATTAAGCAACTTTCTGCTTCATATCAGAACCAAGTGGGTGAGGAAAAACCAATTCCTTAGAGAAATATATTTGTTTGCTAATTCAGTGTGGTATGGATAGGGTTGTCCTTAACTTAATAGTCTAACACAGAGCTGAAGTAAAAAAAAGATCCAGAGGATATCAATCCCTTTTCCTGGGAATTGGGTGAGGCTTGAGGGAGACTCTTGTGAGGTTGAAGAATACTCTCTCTGAGGTAAAGCAGCTAGTAATGGTTGCTTTTTTTTTTTTGAAGAGAGAGGGATAGTGAGAGAGAGAGAGAGAGAATAAAAGAATCAATTTTATTTAGTTTTTTCATGTGGCTTTTGTTTTTCCCAGACTTCGTTACGTACATGGTGCTGGGGTTTGAACTTGGGTCCTTGAATATGCAAACACCGCAATCACTGTACCAAGTAGAACTTGTTTGTTTCTTCCTGAATGGTAAGAAATCCTTGCTAACATTTAATGATATCCAGAATTTTTAAAAAGCAACAGCTAATAAATTGAGTATTTGTAAAATGTACATTGATGAATCTTCACTTCCCTCATTTTAAAAATTCTATTGCATCCTATTATATATTTCTAATGTGGAAAAAAGACAGGATTCCCAAATAATAGCAGCTTAATAACTGCCACTTTTAATGCTGTATGTATACAAGGCACTTTACCAAATGCTTTACAAACTGCAGTGTGCCTTCTGAGATGCAATTTTTTGTGTGTGCAAAGAAGATTCTAGAGAGTTCTGCCTAGAAGAAGGCAACAGTTTCCTTAGAGAAGATCTCTATCATGGAATAATTGGAACCTGTATTTTCACAGTAAATAAATAACAATGAGTAAATTGTGACCATTTTCTTGGAGAAAGGATATAGCAGAACTTTCTGTGACTAACAAAGGCTCCCCACAACATCCTGGCACTAGGAGAGCTTAGTAAATCATTTATAAATCAATTGCATTCTTTTAGGGAGAAATAAGAATGCAACTGTCTCCTTTTGAGATTCAACTCTATTAGAACTTCTAAAATGAGTACAAATGGCACAGACTGAGGATTTTAGGTATGGAATCACATCAAAAATCCCAAAGGGCAACTTGACTTTGTGCAAAGGAATACAAGATGGAGACCCAGATTCAACATCAGATCCTGGCACCTTTGTAAAGACTTGACCTCAGGAGAACATAACTGTTCTCAGGAACTGGATTCATAAAACTCCTAGAAAATCCCTTTAGTTTACCTGGTACATGCTCAGATATCCAAAGTTGTCTGGACAAACTGAGTAACAAAATGAAAGGATTTGAGAGGATTTTTACAAAATACTTTCTTGCCTTTGCAGCTGTGGATCTAGGTTTCAACAGAGACTCAATGGCAAAATTATTTCTGTTCTGCTTAAGCTAAATTGAGGCAGACCAGAAAAACGACTGGGGAGTAACTTGAGTGAGGCTCTTGTAAGGTTGAAGAAGACTTCTTTCTGAGGTAAAGCAACTAGTGATGGTTGCCTTTTTTTTTTTTTTTTTTTTTTTAGAGAGAGAGAGAGAGAGAGGGACAGTGAGAATCAATTTTATTTAGTTTTTCCTGTGAATTTTATTGCTCCCAGACTTCATTATGTACATGGTGCTGGGGTTTGAACTTGGGTCCTTGAACACACCAGGCAAGCACCACAACTGCTGAGCCACCACTCCAGCCCCTAATGGTTGCCATTTTTAAAGGTGCACATTGAGCCGTGCGTAAACACAGAGAATACATCCTCATTGATTACAAAGGAAATGGTTCTCCTGGTGGATAATTCACTGTATTTCCAAAATTATGTATTTTACACACACACACACACACACACACACTCACAAACACGCTACACAAATCCACAATGAGTGAAGGACAGTACCGAGATCCCAGAGGACCATGTTTTAGGGCAATCTGAGCATATGTATAAGTCAAGGCTGATGTGGTTAAACATGTTTCAATTCACATGCTTCCTTTCTCCCTTCCTGCCTTGTTCATGCTGACCCCTCCCCTTACCAGAGTATCAGTGACAACAGCTGTCTGGGGGTGTGGCCCTTCCTAGTTGCTCTCAGGCCATAGTTACCATTTCAGGTAATATGCCCAAGCAACCCCATGGAGATGCCCTCTGTTCTCCACACAGCTGGGCTTTGAGGGTAGCACTCTTGTCCCAGAGAGACAGAGGCAATTAAAGGAACTGTGGCCTATTAATGCCACTTAGTTTAGGAGCAATGAATTTAAGGCTATGGATGAGAAAGAATTTACCTCTTTGGGATGAACAATTATAACATCTAGAGGTGACTTCCATATCACTTTGGGTGGTGATGAGGAGCTGGACTCTTCATAAAGTTGACATCTGCACATAGGTGCTCTCTCGTGATTTAGACTTTCACAAAGCAGAACATTACCCACAAAGAGTCTACCACAATAGTTCCTCCTGAAATGGCTTCTTATTCTTGGAACAAAGCTTAAAACAACTAAAACACTTTATTGGATATTGTCTTGTCTAGATCCACTTAACTTCCCAGCCCACCTCTCGTTTCATTTGAGCATCTGCTATCCATAGAGAACTTCACTGCTCAAAACCCAAGTGATCCAAATACTCCGCATAATACCAATTAAAGAAAGGCTGATAAGTTATAATTTGAAAAGAAGAGAAATAAAGGTAAAATGACTTTTAAAGGCATAAAGAAAAATTTCAGCAGAGGGGTGTGTGTGTGTATAAAGTGATAAATTGATGTTGTGATCCAAATAGCAAGTCAGATATAGCCTGGAAGAATAGCAAAGCTGGAGGAGGTGTTCTACCTATAACCAAGGCAAATTATAAAGCTATAGGAACATGGTGGTGTTGACATCATCATATGTAAATAGGTTAATGTAACAGAAATAGGGAACCCCAAACAGACCTATACATACACAGATACAAAAGATGACAAGATAGTTTCATGTCCATAGATGAAAAAAAAAAGACTCTGAACTCTCTTCCTCATACTATAAACAAAAATTAACTATAGAAGAATTTAAATGTAAATATAAAATTAAAACAATAAAACTTTTAGAAGAAATCATGCAATATTATTTTGGATTAAACAAATATTTCCTAAATAAGATATGAAAAATATCAAAATTTTTGCAGTGCTGGAGATCAAACCCAAGGTCAAAGGCAAATATTCTACCACTAAATTATAATCCCAGACCATAAAAGAACTTCTGTTCATCTTAAAACAGTAGTAAGATATTTATTTACCTCTTATTTAAAAATACTAGGAGAATTTTTAATGTTTTGCTTGTTTAGTGAATAATAAATTGTATTTCATTGTGCTTTTACTTTCTATGTCATAGATTATTAATAAAATAAAACATCTTTAAAAAAAGAGTGAAAAGGTAAGTTGGTCAATGGGAGATGATGTTTACAACACAAATGTCTGACAAAAGACTCACTTGTATCAATAATATATAACTCCTATAATTCAATAAAGAACAGACACAAACCAACAGAAAAATAGGCAACAGATTTAAAGAGACATTTTACAAAAGAGAATGTAGAAACATAAAGAAAGGTTCTCAAACTCATTAGTTGTCAGAGCTGTGCAAAATAAAATTGTAGTATGTTATATCTACATATCCACCAGATTAATAAAAATATCAAATTATGGTGAGGCTATGACATAACTTAAACTTTTATGAACTATAGGTATAATGTAAATAGAAACAGCTATGTTGGCAAACTTTTGCAATATTTACTTAAACTGATTATATGCAGAAGCTGTGACCTTGTATTTCCACTCCTAGATATGTACCCAAAAGGAATACTTCTATAGGAATATCATGGTAGTTGCATTTACAATATCCTCAAATTGAAAACAGTTCAAGCATCAAGAGTAAAATGAATAGATGATTTGCTGCATATTCATGCAAGAGTACTATATGTAATGAAGATAAATAAACTAAAACTCTACTACACAAAATGGATGAATCTCTCAGACATAGTGTTTAGAGAAAGTACCAGACACAAAATAGTACATACTATACAATTCAACCATTAGACAAAGTTCTAAAGCAGGCAATGCCAATGTACTGGGTCAATGTAATAGTGCTCCTGAGGATCCAATAGCTCAAAGGAAGCACTAAGGAGCGCCTGGGATGTTGGTAATATTATCTTTCTTGACCTGGTGTTAGTTATATTGCTGTGTCCAGGTACCTTTGACCTGTGAACTTTTCTTTATGTAAATAATGCTTGAATACAATAATTCACCTTTTCTCAAAGCACTTTGGGAAGGGATTTTCAAGGCAGCCACTTACTCCTATTTTGAATGAGGTTTTGACGCTCTTAAAGCTTGGTTAATAAAGTTGCAAGCAAGTCATGTTTCATAGGAAAAAAAAATGAAAACATTCTTGGGGACTGTTAATTATTTAAGTTGGGTCATGACTCCATTTCATTATTTCTCATTGTATTTCATTTTTTTATTATTCTAATTTTATATATGCTTTTAATTTTCCATAGTAAGACTTTTTTTTTCTTAAAATCAATAAGATGTATCACCTGTTTTGTATCCAAGTAAGTCAGCCTTGCTATCTGTTTTTGCTCTCTTTCTGTTATTCCCCTAAGGAAAATTGCCATCAAAGGTTTTGGCTCACAAGAAAAGCTCTACTCCTGGTAACTTGAATCTGAGGAAAATTATTTTTTATGTGTTGTTTTTTATTTTCTTAGAAATAAAGATGTTCACTATCTCCTTTTGATGAGACTCCTGCCATCCCATTACATTCTCTCGACCCCTAAGCCATTGTCTAATGAATGACTAAGAACGAAAATATACATCAATAGGGAACACACAGGGAAGAAGAAAACTTGAAGAATATGAGCTGAAAAGAGTAACTAGATGTCAGGCTAAGAGAGGCCCCATGCCAGATCAAGAGAAAAGGAAATGATTAATTATGGGAGAGTAGCAGTAGAGATGCCCCCAAGCGTTTCAGTGAAGTCGCATGACGCAGACTAGAGTCCAAAATAACAGGACAATTGATTTGAGAGTGGGAAAAACACTTTTAAAAATTCATATGTCACATACAGATGGCCCTATTTTTACAAAAAAAATTCATCAAGAAATGCTTTAAAAGATCAATACAGCACAAATACAGACAAAAGCTATGAATATTTTATTTTCTACATACCAAAATGTTCTTTCTGAATTAGAGAATAGAAACAGTGCTATACACAGCTGATTCATTTTTAAAACTATGATAGTTGACATTGGAAGTTACATCTCCCCATAGGTAAAAATACCTAAATCTGATTGAATTTTTACTTTGAAATTACCATATTTGCATACCATTTTCATTTCTCTTCAACGTTGAATTTTTGTCAATATTCCCCCCTTCTTTAGCCTAAAATTACTGAGCCCTCACAGGAATGGAGTACAGTGAAGTTTTCCTTTATCCTGCAATCTAGTTCTATCAACCATCTTGCCTCTTCACCAGACAGGACAATTGGGAAGTGCGCACAATTTCACTCATAGCTAGACTGCATCTCCTAGCTGGATATGGGGCAAGCTGAAAGATAAACTCCCAAATGCAGCTTTATCCCTTGGAAATTCTAAACCAATATGTACCTCCACCAACCCAAGTATCATATTTCTCAGACTGGAAACAAGGCAAGAAAGAGATTTAATGATGTTACACAGGAAGCAGATATGAGTATGTTTATGTTTTGGGTTTCTTCCCCGTTTTTTGTTTGTTTGTAATGAGGAAATGCATTGAAATTCACTAAGAAAAGCATCAAAGCATCAAAATACAAAATAAACCTTATCTTTCTCTTTAGCAGTACTTGAACTTCTTTTAATCATTCATACCACAGAGGTTGAGCCCCCGAGAGAAACTAGAAGAGTAACTCCAAGCAAACAGAGATAAACCATTGCCCCAAGCACAAAAAAGATACTTAAGGTTTCTTAGAGGATATTGAGTTGTATTGTATCAGTACAGTACAAGGCTAATAGTAATTTGCAACAGGTAGTTTTCAGAATGTATTAAAGACTCCTCCTTATTCATAACTTGGAAAATGTCTAGAACTTAAAATGAAATATGAAATATCACATGAGCTGAGACTGAGATTTATTCATTACAGTAAGAATCCAACATAAGAACACAGTGGCAAGGACCACATGGAATAGCAAGAACAGAATCAAACCAAAATAGTCCTCTTAACCATGCCTGGTAAACCTTTTTAAGCAGTCCCTAGTGTGGAAGAATTGGGTAAAATTAGTACCAAAAAGAACTGTTATAGATGTCACTTCTCTTTATATAATTATTTTAATTTTATAATAAAATGATTATAATATTTTCAACCTATAAACACAACAATTTGTCTTTGTATCATATGTAGAGGAACACTTGTCAGCAGTTGGCATAAACAACATCTGGATCTGGATGTACTCGCTCTAGAACTCACATCAATAACCTAGGCTTTTCCCACCTTCCTGTTCTTTAGCATATTCTCACCTTCAAGTGTTTCCTCTATGGTCACAGATATTGGTTTTGCTCTGTATATGCAATTATATCAAGAAACAAAAAGATCAGTTTCTCCTCATGTAACCTTTTTCCTCAGACAAAAAAATTTCTAAGAATCTCCCAGACTTTGTTTTATATTGCATTGGTTAGAACAAAGTCCTATGCCTAAATTTGAAAGTAATCATCAGAGAGGTGAATGAGATGACAATTCCTAACTATGATATTTCTTCTGAGAGCTAGGTCAACTTCCTCATGTGCCATGTCTCCTAATATCTAGACAAAATTACTGTTCTTAAATTGTGGAATCAACCCATAATTATGCCCATCAATGAATGGATAGATTCAGAAAATGTGCCATATAGATATACAAATGAGTTTTGCTAAGCCATAAAGAAGAATGAAATAATGGCATTTGCCAGTAAGTGGATGAAAATGGACAAAATCATGCTAAGTGAAATAAGGCAGACTCAGAAAGTCAAGAGTCAAATGTTTTCTGTCATATATAGAAGCTAGAGCAAAATGAAGAAAAGAAGGTGGTTGGGGAGGGGATTGAATATAATAAAGATACAGGGGAGATGGGTGGAGTAGAAAAGTGAGGGAGGAAAGAAGGGAAAGCAGAAGATAAATGGAATAAATTTAACAAAATCATGTTATATTTACATATAAAGATAGCAAAAGGAATTTCAACCTTCTATATACATAGAAGAAAAGATGATTAGTAGAGTAGAGGAAGGAGAACAGAGGGAGAGAAGAGAGGAAGAAAAGGGGGGAGAAAATGGAGATTGAAATTAAATTCTTTCCATGTATGAATTTTTCAAATTGAACTTAAATACTACATGTAATTATAATGCTCTAATTTTAAAAAACTGGGGTTCTTTTAACATGTGAGAAGGAAAGGACAGTTGAAGGAATGGGAACAAAGTTCATATGCCATAAGTACCTTCATAAAGTTCTGATTTAAGGAACCTGTCAAGTATTATTACACTTTAATATTGGGACTAAATAATAAACATTGCCTATGGCAATGGTGGTCCTGTTTACTGAGGTGGAGTATTGATACATGATTTATGCAAGCAAATTGCTTTTTTTCTGAGCAGCTTGGAAATTCCTATCATTGTATAATCAGGTAGAGCAGACTGAAGGGTGTATTTCGAAGTGCAAATAAAAATAAAGTTAACAGGGCTGGAGCAGTGGCTCAGCAGTTAGTTAGAGCATTTATCTGGCATGCAAAAGGACCAGGAGTCAAACCTCAGCACCACATACACAACTAAGTGTCAGAAAAATTTAAAAAAAAGATGAAAAATATAAATGAAATTGATTCTCTTTCTCTTTGTCACTCTCTCCCTCTCTTTCTCTTAAAACAAAAACAAAAACAAAGTCATGTAGACTGCCTGGGTTAGGTCCTGAATACATAGGCACAGCAGTCAAATCCAGATAAAAGACAATAATTTAGACATCAGAAGAATCAAACAGGGAAAGAGTTACTGAATGAAAGGATCTGGGACAAGTATACAGTATGAAATAACATGGAAAAAGCTCAAATTTTTCTGAATTAATAAATATGGCACCAACTCATTCCTTTTATCTGACCAGGACTCTGTCCCGGGCACTGGCAGATGTGAGAAAACCCCTGAGGATCCCATGTCTGGACACCACCCAACCATCACACATATTTGCCAGGTCCAGATACATAGGGCCCATTACCACATCCAAGGATCCCAGGTCCCAACATGGTGCTTAGGTTGGTCCATTGTGGCCTGGCCCATGGCTCCAGGAAACTGGGAACCCAGCAGTACACCTCAACCACTTAACTTCAACAACCCAGTGGGTTTCCTGGCAGCCTCACCAGGTTCCAAATCTGAGTCCTGGAATCTACATCCAAAAGTTGCAACAAAATGAGGCTCTAGGAGAAAGCAGCTTTCTGGAAGAAGGTGATCATAAGAGAGGTAGTCTCTGACCTGACCCTTTGACCAAAAAGAAGCACCTTGCATTGCTTCCACATAGGGAACCTCAATGCAAAGATCTATAAGCTTTTCAAAGGTAAGGAATAAAATTAGAAAAGGTTCACCTCAAACCCACAACTCACCTACAAAGGAGCCCATGGACAGTGAGCAGGATGAAAATCTAGAAAAAATTATCAATGACCTGATTACTAAAAGGAGCAATGATCTGAAAGAAGATTTAATGAAGTGAGAAAATTCAAGACATGAATAACTCTATAATCAAAGATATAGACATACTGAAAAAGGAAGTAACAGAGCTAAAACTCGCAATCAATCACATCAGAGGAATAATGGAAGAATTTAATAATAGATTAACTTCTATAGAAAACAGACTCTCCACTCTTGAAGAAAGAACTTCTAACAATGAGGATATGCTGAGTAAGCTTGCATGGATGACAAAAAAAAAAAAAAAATCACAAAACAGCAGAATTTTTAAAATCAGAAGAAACAATCTAAGAGTAGCTGGGATACAGGAAGAAATTGAAATGCAAATGAATGGTATAAAAAACATTCTCCATGAAACAGTTAAAGAAAATTCATATCAGAATAGAGTCAGAAATGCTCATCCAGTAAGTGTACAGGTCACCCAATAGGCCTAATTGAAAGAGAATTTCACCAAGACACATCATATTCAAAATGCATAACAGGGAAATTAAGGAAGGGATATGAAAAGTTGAAAGAGAGAAATGCCAAATCACATTCAAAGGCAAACAAATAAGAATTATGTCTGACTTTTCAGCTCAGGCTCTAGAAGCAAGAAGATCCTGGTAAGAGATATTTCTGAATGAATGACCAAAATGTCTGAATGACCAAAACATGCAGCCAAGAATACTATAACCAGCAAAATTCAGCTTCAAATTCAAATGGGAAATAAGAATATTTCATGATAAGATGAAATTTGCAGCATTCACAAGCAGAATATCAGCTTTACAAAGAATCCACAAAGATAAACTCCAGAGAGAAAAAAAAAAAAAAACAATCCTCAAAAACCACAAACAGGAAATTCAGTAAAAATACATGTTATCAATAGACAACCAAGACAGCACAGAACTTACTAATAAAGCACTATGATTATGAATTATAACCACAAAACTCTTCTAACACTGAATGTGAATGGTCTCAATGCACCTATCAATAGACATAGATTAGCGGATTGGATTGAAAAGCAAAATCTGAAAATATGCTGCTTACAGGAGACCCACCTTGCAGCCAATGATATACATAGATTGAAGGTAAAAGGATGGAAAAATAATTCTACCAGGCATATGGCCCAGGAAAACAAGCTGGTGTTGGAATACTTATATCTAAAAATGTAGCCTTCAAACATAAACATATCAGAAGAGATAAAGGAGGATACCTCATCCTATTAAAGGGAACAACACATCAGGAAGATAAAACCATAGTAAATATATACTCTTCAACCACCAACGCTCCTGACTATGTGGAAAAATTACTCCTTGACATAAAGCCATTTATGGATTTCAATCCAATAATACTGGGAGACTTTAATACTCCTCTACCACCAATAGACAGATCATCAACACACACACACACACACACACAAAATAGAGAGATCTCCAGCCTAAAACACTCTATATATCAAATGGACTTAACAGAACCTATAGAATACTCTACCCCAAATTGGCTGGATATACATTATATATTCTATTCAGCAGCATATGGATCCTTCTCCAAATTAGGTCATATCCTAGTTCACAAAAGAAATATCAGCAAATATAAAAATGTAGATATGATTCCACATATCCTATCCAACCAAGATACCATGATCCTAGCAATTAACAGCAAAATTTAAAACAGAAAACACACATATATATGGAGATTGAATAATACCCTATTAAATGAAGACTGTATCCAAGAAGACATGCAAGAAAAAATCAAGAAATTCTTGGAAGTGAATGAGAATGAAGACACAATATATATAAACCTTTGGGATAGCATGAGCATTCTTAAGGGGAAAATTTATAGCATTTACTGTCTAAATTGAAAAGCAGGAGAAATCTTGAATAAATAAGCTTATGTTCCATCTCATATCCCTATGAAAGGAAGAGATTTATAATCCCAAAGCCAGCAGAAGACAGAAAAATATCAAAATTGGAGCTGAAATCAATGAAATTGAGAACAACAACCAAATAATATAATAATAACAATAATAATAATCAATGAAACAAAGAGCTGGTTCTTCAAAAAAAAAAAAAAAAGATCCCCAGCCAATCTCACAAAAGAATAAAGGAATTGAAGCAAATCAACAAAATCACCAATGAAAAGGGAGCAATCGCCACTGACCAAATAAAATTCAGTAGATTATCAGAACATATTTTGAAAAACTATACTCCTCTAAATTGCATAATCTGGAACACAAGGACAAATTTCTAGACACATGCAAATCCCCAAACTGATGCAGGATACTATTAAAATCTTAAACAGCCTAACAACAGGCACTGAAATCCATAAAGCAATTAAAAGCCTTC
Source organism: Aplodontia rufa (assembly GCA_004027875.1). Lineage (NCBI taxonomy): Eukaryota > Metazoa > Chordata > Mammalia > Rodentia > Aplodontiidae > Aplodontia > Aplodontia rufa. The sequence goes on along the minus strand of PVKS010024134.1, from coordinate 15,281 downwards.
CAAAGAAGAATAGTCCAGGACCTGATATATTCCCCACTGACTTTTACCACACCTATGAGGAGAAGCTAACACCTCTCCTTATTAAGCTATTCCAAGAAATTGAAAAGGAGAGAACTCTGAGACACTTTTTATGAGGCTATCAAAACTCTCATACCAAAACCCAACAAAGGCACATCAAAAAAAGAAAATTACAGCCCAATATCAATGATGAACACAGATGCAGAAAACCTTAGTAAGGTTCTACCAAACCACATAAAAAAAGACATCAAGATGATAATGCATCATGATCAAGTGGGCTTCATTCCAGGCACAAAGCTGGTTCAACATATGCAAATCAATAGATGTGATTCCTCACTTAAACAGAATCAAGAACAAAAAAAAAAAATATGATCATCTTAACTGATGCAGAAAAAGCCTTCGATAAGATCCAGCACCCATTTATGCTAAAAACTCTGAAGAAGACAGGGATCAAAGGAACTTATTTAACTTTGTGAGGGCCATATACAACTCACCCACAGCTAGTATAATACTAAATGGAGAAAAACTGAAAGCATTTCTACTAAACTCGAGAACAAGACAAGGCTGACTGCTCTCACTACTTTTATTCATTGTAGTCCTCAAAACCCTAGCTAGAGTAATTGGGCAAGAGAAGGAAATCAAAGGGATAAGAATTGGAATAGAGGAAGTCAAACTATCCCTTTTTGCTGATGACATGGTCCTATATCTGGAAGACCCAAAAAACTCCACCAGAAAACTGCTTGAGCTTATAAACAGATTTAGCAAAGTGGCAGGCCACAAGACCAACACCCATTAAATCAATAGCTTTCCTATATAATAACAATAATAGGGGAGAAGAAGACATCAGAAAATTGATGTCACTCACAATACCTCAAAAGTAATAAAGTACTCAGGCATTAATCTAACAAGGGAAGTAAAACATCTGTACAAAGAAATTTATCAAATACTGAAGAAAGAAATTGAAGATGGCAAGACCTTCCATATTCTTGGTTAGACTGAATTAATATAATTAAATTGGCCATTCTTCCAAAAGCACTATACAGATTCAATGCAAACTCCATCAAGATTCCAATGTTATTCTTTACAGATACAGAAAAAACACTTCTCAAATTCATTTGGAACAACAAGAAATTCAGAATAGCCAAAACATTATTATGCATAAAAGATGAAATAGGTGGTTTTGCAATACCAGATCTAAAATTATACTATAGAGCTGCAGTAAGGGCATGGTACTGGCATTAAAATAAGAGTGAAGACCAGTGGAGTAGAATAGAAAACTGTGAGACAAACCCACAAATCTTTAAACATCCAATCTTTGGCAAAAGGAGTCAAAATATAACATGGAGGAAAGACAACCTATTCAACATATGGTGCTGGACAAACTGGACAGTCATTTGCAGGAAGTTGAAATTAGATCCTTATCTCTCACCTTGCACGAAAATAAAATCAAAATGGACCAAGGAACTAGGAATTAAACCAGATACCATACAACTGTTAGAAGAAAAATTAGGAACAACAGTCAGGCATATGGGTGTTGGCAATGACTTTCTCCACAAATTCTTTCCCAAAGTGAAAGAATTAAAGTCAAAAATTAATGAATAGGTTACCATTAAATTAAAAAACTTTTCCTCAGTCAAGGAATTGGTCAAGACTGTCAAGAGAGAACTTACAGAATGGGAGATAATCATGGCCTGTGATTCCTCCAACAGGGTGCTATTACCCAAAATTTACAAAGAACTCAAAAAACTGTTTAGTCAGAGAGTTAAACAGAAATTTCTCAACAGAGGAAATCAAGCAAGTCAATAAATACATGAGAAAGTGTTCTAAATCACTAGTAATCAGAGAAATGCAAATCAAAACTACATTAAGATTTCACCTCACTCCAGTCAGATTGGTAAAGAGGAAGAATATGAACAATAAGCAGATGCTGCAGGCATTTGGGAGAGATAGGAACACTAGCCTACTGTTGGTGGAAATGCAGACTGGTAGAGCTGCTCAGGAAAGCAGTGGGGAGACTCTTCAAAAAATTAAGGATGGATCCATCATACGATCCAGCTATCTCTCTTCTAAATATTTTCCCAGAGGAGTTCAATAGGATCAGCACATTACAGTGACACCGCAAAATCCATGTTCACAGCAGCTCAATTTACAATAGCTAAATTATGGAACCAACCCAGAGGCCCCTCACTTGATGAATGGATCCAAAAGCTGTGGTATACATATACAATGGAGTTCTACTCAGCTATTAGAAAGAATGATATTATGGCCTTTGAAGGTAAATGGATGGCAATGGAAGAAATCATTCTGAGCCAAGATGGCCAAACCCAGGGACTAATGTTTCAAATGTTTTCCCTCATTTGTGGAGGCTAGAGAAAAGCCCAGTCTTTATTGAAAGGTTTTTAAATTCAAGTATCAGAACCAGCAAAACTTAGGGGAACCACAGATATTCAGGGGGGAGATGGGGGAGGGGTGCGGCAGGGGGAAGGGGAGAGGGTGAGAGGATAGGAAGAGATCTAGAAAGACAATCAACAATGTAGCATTCTCTTTACACACACACCCACCCCCATAGAAGCCAAATAATACTTACACAATAATTTAATTCTGGGACATTTATACGGACATTTATATCGGTTGTAGGGGTGAAATATAAAAGAATCAAGAGACTGGGGTGTGGGCCATATGGAGATAACTCTGGTTTAGGAGTGAATGAATATCATATTGTTACTTTATATGCATTTATGATTATATAATAGCTCAAATCCTTAAAAGAAAGTCTGACATTCTATAACAGAAATGCACTGTAATTCTTCTTCTTTCTTTGGTCATGATTTGGGGTTGTCTCCAGATTTTCTGGATCCAACATGCTGGTACTTATCATTTCTGTAAAGCAAATTGTTAATAGGGAAATTTAGTGGCCTTTTGTTTTTTAGCTTTAAAAGTTACATCTTACTTGGTTTCTTAAAAGACTCTTGTAGTTTACATTCACACAATATATGGAAGGGCCCTGCCTGCTTTCTGAGTATTGTAACAACTTGTTTTACATTTTTTATTGGTGCATTATAGTTTTACATATTGAAAAGACTTGCTGTTACACTTTCATACATATTCACACCATATATCCCCCTTTACCCTTTTAATTTTTTATCAAACAGAAATGTGAATCCAGGTAATCAGGGGTCTTAAGCTTTTTCATAAATTGACTCTCATTTGTGTGCTCTTGTCTGTGAGTTGTCTGCTTGTATTATTTGCTCATTTTTCTTTCTTTCTTGTCTCAGAAGCACTCATTCACAATGCATGTCATACGTGAGGTGGCATTGCGGGGGGTAGCCAGCACAAATCCTCTTTGGCCTAAATTATTAGAGTTCTTCCTCATAGCTCCCTTTTTTTCTAAGACTGAAGACATGATTCCATTTTTCTGGGTAGTCAAATGCCTCCACTAGAAAAAAAGAGAAACAAATGAAGAAGGAAAGAGCAGTTTCCCACCTCGCATAATCCTCTTTGCTATCCACAAAGCCGGCTGCACCATTCATGTGGGATTTATATTCCAAAAGCCAAAGAGCACAGCATAAAAACCCACCTGCAGAGACCCTGCAGTCTGGAGTGCTAGCATTCAGGAACCATCGGCTCAAAGTCCTGCTGCTCTAGTGAAAAATGTGGAGTCCTTCCGAAAGTGTCACTTGAGGGAATAGAAAACCCAAGCATGGCAGCCCAAGGGACAGGCTCACACCTTCTCCTACACCGTGCTTTCATCCCACCTTTTTGAACACTTCCACAATGCTTGACTTTTCTTTTCCTGTCCTGCACCCTACCTATCATATTTCACAAGAGAGCCTCACTCACATTCCTGACATTAATGAGCTTCAAGCTGCTTTTTAAAAATGAAGAAAACAGAAAAAGAAACCTCTTCTTGCCAGCCAATATGCCTCCAGCAGGCTTTCCAACAGAGACCGAGTGAGTCTCCAGGCTGCCGGGAGGCTGTCATGTGGGGCAGGAGGCAGCTGTCTGCCTTTATTAAATGCCACCTTGACCACAGCCTGATTTCTTTGAGGGCCAGTTGATGGTCTGTCAATGCAGGACCTGTGACACATTCCACTGCTGTTCCAGCAGCCCTTGTATGCCAGTTGTGGGGAACAGAGTTAAAGCCTTCCTGCCAGCCCCAGCCATCACTCTCCATCCTCCCCCGACTCTGTCTGGCCCCATCAGCTTCTCCAAAAGGCCTTCCCTAGCACATCCAGTTCAGCACAGCTATTGTTTGTCTCTTTTCTCATTTCCCATGCACGAAGACGGTTTATCCTCTGATCCTGTCAAGAGTCCTCCAGAGAATTCCAAGAAGAGGGTAACACGGATGTGCTTGCATATTTCAACCCACACAGGAACTAGTTTGAAATGTCAGATGATAGCTGTGTTTGAGGAAATATTAATTTCTTCATGAGCAGATTTCAAATTTTCAATCACATCCCAAGAACAGATTGTGCTTAGAATACTTCTTTTCCTTCAACCTAATGTCTACATATTTTTTAGTGGTGCATTCAAGTTGTTCATAATGATGGGATTTCGTTGTTGCATATTCTTACATGTGCAAAATATAACAATATAATTTGGTCAATATCCCTCCTCAGCACTTCCTTCTACTTTCTTCTCCTCCCACTACATGGTCACTGTAGTTTTATCTCAAAAACAAAAAAGTACAACTCCCTAAACAGTTTATTCTTCTTTCCCCGTTTAATAACTTGATTGATGTAAAACTTACTCATTAAAGTCACCCACTTTTAAATGCCCAGTTTGACAAGTGCAGTACAGCCACTACCATGATCCAGTTTCAAAAAAAATTCCCTGCTGCCACCTCCACCTAAGCCAGAACTGATATGCTTTCTGTCTCTGAGGGTACGCCTTTTGGAGAAGTGGCATATAAATAGAACAACACAACAACATTTGTGTCTGGCTTCTTTCACTTCTCGTGCTTTTGTGGTTTGTCCCTCTGTTGCATGCATCAGTGTTTTGTCTTTTGTTAATGGTTAGGTAGTCATTACCCATATATTGTTTATCCATTCATCAGCTGACGGACATTTGAGTTATGACCAGTGTTTAACTGTGATGTCTCTGTTATGAACATTTGAACCTAAGTCTTTTTGTGGACCTATATTTTCATTCCTCTTGAGTAAATGCCAAGGAATGGAATTGCTGGATCATATCATGAGGCTATGCTTAGCTTTTTTAAAAAATTGCCAAATTTCAGATTCTTTTTTTTTTTTAAAGAAACAGGGACAGCAAGAGAGACAGAAAGTGAGAATCAATTTCATTTAGGTTCATTGCTCTGAGACTTAGTTGTGTACATGGTGCTGGGGAATGAACTCCCGTACTTGGGTATGCCAGGCAAGCACTGTAACTACTGAGCCACCACTCCAGACCCCAAACTTCAGATTCTTAAGGAAAGCATTTACTTCTTATTTTTAAGGTTATTTTTGCCATGAAATCATCCAATCTAAATGAATAAATACAAATTCTAAGCATCATTTAGCAAAGTTTTTAGAAACAGAGTCATAGTCACTAAAAGTAATAGAGCTAAAGAAAAGGAAAATTATCAAATCCTTTTCTGTTTCTACTCAGTCTTCAGTCCAGGAGAGGGGCTGTTGTTAGAACTGAGCTGAGAAAGGAAAAGTACTGGCTCTCAGTTCTCCTGCCTTGCCTCTCTATGCCCTGAGAGCCGAAGGTGCCTCTCAGATTTCTTAGGCTAAGAGGATGTAGCTGAGGCTCCTTCTTCAGGGTTGGGAACAGAAAAATTCTGGATGCACTGGCCTTGTCAGCCCTCCTTTCCCTGGCCAGATGGAAACTACAAGTGGACACTTCATCAGCAGGGCTCTTTGTGGGTTTTCTTGGGATCCTTGCAACAGCCTTGAATACCTGGGCAGTAAAAGGTCAGGGTTTTCCTGGCCATGGAGTGACAGTGGATTCACTTGGGATCAGAAAAGAAGCTAAGTACAGCCACTCTGGAAAGCAGTGTGGAGACTCCTCAAAAAGTCAGGGCTGGAACCGGCTTTTGACCCAGCTATCCCACTCCTGGGTATCTTCCCCAAAGAGTTAGAATTGGCTTACTACAGAGATACAACTTCATCAATGTTTATAGCAGCCCAATTTACTATAGCTAAATTATGGAACCAACCCAGATGCCCCTCACTTGATGAATGGATCCAAAAACTGTGGTACATATACACAACAGAATACTACTCGGCTATTAGAGAAAAAGATACTATGGCATTTGCAGCCAAATGGATGGAGATGGAAAAAATTTTGCTAAGTGAAGTATCCCAAACTCAGGGCCGAATGTTTTCTCTCATTTGTGTAAGCTAGAATATAAGAGGAAACAGTTCATTAGATGGCTAACCTAACAATTACCTCAACATGTATGAACTCTTTCATGATCATGGGGAACTGTGCTAAGACTCCTGGGGGACATAGGGAGGCGGTAGGGAGGGGGGAAGGGAATAGGAAGATCATCAAGGTGACCAAAGAGAGGTAGTATGGGTGAATCTAATCTGAGGGGAACTTCCAACTTCCACAAGAAGTCCAATTAACTTGGGGCTTAAGTAAAGTGAAACATGGAACCATGGGGAACCTGAAGTGGGAAAACCATGGACTGGCACCAGTATTGGCCTGTTCTGTCATTACACTTGTTCTTGATTGTTTGATGATGAACCCCTCCAAATTGTAAGACCATGTCTATTGAATAATAAACAAAAAAGAAAAGAAGCTAAACTCTGTCCATTCATTCCACCCTTTGCTACATTAGAAATTATGCATACTCTGCTTGAGGGGGCAATATGAGTTCTGCAGCAGTTCATCCAAATCTGTGATATTCCACCACTTTACAACAATTTTTTCTTTGATGTATAAAACTGGTGTATTGCTATCTGTGCTTATGAAGATCTCAAATACATATGAGTCAAATGTTCTCAGGATCTAAATAATCTTTTATAAATTGGAGTGAACACACGTTTTGTAGCTATATAGGTATCACCTAAGAAACAGATTTAGCTGAAACTCCTTAGTACTCTTGATCCCTCACTGACTATTAGAGACTGGAGATGCTCCAGAAAACAGTGGTTCCATTTGACTTAAGGGAAGAAAGATAGGACTATGGTGATTTTCTTCACCTGGAGAGACTAGAAATTTCTCAAGGTGCCTCAATCTGACCCTTTAAGCCTGGGGTACAAAGATCATTGTGAAGAAAAGGCTGGCCCTTCCAGTAATTGTGAGAAGTTATCAATGCCTACTAAAGAGAAACTAGCAATTCTTGTAAATCTTGTTTTCACTCAACAGTATTTTTTTAAGTTCTACTCTCTTTTGTAATTATTGTTTATGGTCAGATTGAAGGAGCAAATCTATTTCACAGAGCCTGAATCTTATACACCTAAATGTTAGAAATTGTTTTTAGAGCTCTCTTTGAACAGGGTTGGGTTGAGACATTGAACTGTCTATATCTTTGACCTATTGTTTAAAAAAAAGTCAGAAAATGACACTGTGAAAAGAGTAGACTTCGAAGCAAGACAGATAGGAGTTCTAATCCTGGCTTCCCTGTACCCCTTGCCCACCATGTGATGTCAGGAATTTTTTGCTGTACTGTCCCTTGATTCCTTGGTAATTGAATTGGTTATCTCTCACAGGAATATTGTGAAGGAGAATAGCTATATGTAGTACTTATTATAAGTTAAGCAGATTGAGAGGACTCAAGCATCCTGAATTCATCTTGCTTTAAAATTTGAGGTATGCAGTGGAATTTGGGGGAGCCCAAAAGATGGCCTTCTGGAATTGTATTCAACTCTCTTCTTCTCTTAGTTATGTGATTGGGAGAATGCAGCTTGGAAAAGCATCTTAAAGGTCCACAGATAGCGTTATTGGAAGTGCATGGTGATGGTGGCATTTTGGGAGTGGGGTCCAAGGAAAGGACAGTTCTCCATATCTCCCTTGAGAAGATGCCACCTTAGGCTCTTTTTGCATCTTACCTTGAGCCATGAACTTGTAAAAAGGAATCATGACAGAGTAGTTGAGAATATAGACTTATCATGGAACTATTGGGATCAAATTCTGTTTTTGCTATGTTTAGGTGTGTGACTTGGATTAAGGTGTTTGCTCAATCCACCTCTCAGCTTCCTTGTGTTTAAAAATAATGTGGGAACATAACATTTTTCAGCTCAGAATGGAATTAGTTAATATATAAGCTTCCAGTCATTTCAGGCCACAGGTAAATGCTATTATTATCAAAGGTATAAATTTCCCCCTAAAAGAGAGTCTTCAGTATTCCCCATTGTAGTTTTGGAACTTCCAAATCTGAAATTTATGGAAAAACATTTAAAACAGTTTTTATTACAACTGATGCAAAAGAAAAATAGCAATTATGGTTGACAAAGAACAATCTCAGTAAGTAGCCAAGAGGGTTGCAATCTTTTTTTTTTTTAAGAGAGAAGGACAATGAGAGAGAGAGAGAGAGAGAATCAATTTTTATTGAGTTTTTCACATGGCTTTCGTTGCTCTGACACTTAGTTGTATAAGTGGGTGCTGGGGTTTGAACCCTTGTACTTGCGCATGCTAGGCAGAGGGTTGCAGTCTTAGAACACATCTCTGACTTCAGTGTCCAACTGACTGGTCCATACTTCCTCACAGCACAGTCAAGGAAAGTTTCAGCATTTATTATTGTAAACTACCTGGTAGTTTGAATCCAATTTTAAATTGTCTGGGTAGTAATAAAACTTTGGATTTTAATTTATCTTTGAAAAAATGCTATCTCAATTTTCAAAATCCCCCTGAGCTCTGTGACTCATATCATAAGAAATCTGACCTTTCAATGGAAAGGAGAAAAAAACCTAAGTTGTTTCCTTGACAACAAAAGGTAAGCAGGATGCTTTGAGCTCTAGTACTTCTGCTATAAATAATCCATCTTTGGCCAGAAGAATATAATGTGAGCAGGCAGAGGAATGAGCTGGTTTGGCTATGGGGAGAGTTTGCACTTCAGGAGATCATTTTAATCACCATTTTTAGGAGTCATTCCCAAAGGCACTTTTGTTGCAATTAACCAATAAATCAGTAAGAGGGAATGAATTCAGTTTCTAAAAATGGGAATTTATAAAATGAGGTCTGATAATTTTTTTTTTGCATTTGAGAAATTTCTCTATATTTATTGTACCATTGTCTGAATTCTGATATTTTTCTTTGCAGTATTTATCCTGCAGTTTCCCAACAACCTGTAAAACATAATGAAGGGAAGCTAACAATGAACTTTGGTCCTTCAGCCATGACTTACAGGGTGTTATCCTGTACAGAAGCAGGGAAGGAATAACAATAAAGCAGGATGACTTTTAAGGCACTGGATGCTTAAAAAGAAAAAAAAATCAAAGTCTTCTTCGGTTGAAAGTAACAAAATACTATTGAACTTTCTTTTTTAAACCGGCTGTACTCATGGATAGATTTAAGATTTATGGCTGTGATTATCCCTTTGCTTGCTGACGTAAATTAGTCTTCTGGGAAGTCCAAGTTATTTCTCAATAAGCTTTAATAGTCTGTGAGTCAGAGGAGGTGCTGTTGATAATGAGTCCTACAGGATTTATAGGAAGGTAACTGAAAAATTGAGGTGAATGTCCATGCAATGGCCTTTGGAAATAATGCATAAAAAGATTTCTTGAATGAGAATCTTTTCTCTGATAGTTTCTAGCTGCTTTTCAGTAAATACAATTCAATTCATGGAGGAAATTTTCCTAAAGTAACCTTCCAGCTTAGTGAGACTCCCCATGACACTAATGCTTCTTATTGTTGTGGTGGGGGTCATAATATACACACCCAGACCCAGGTGAGCAAAATAGGGGAACCTGGTTTATTTTTTCCAACTGATCTTGTTGTTCTTAAGTTCCTCCTGTGGATGATACAGGGGGACTGCTCTAGATTAAATGACACTGAAGATACAGAACAACCAAATGCACTGTGTTGATTAAATCCCCAAATAAGCCAACTGCAAAAAGGCAATCGAGACAGTCAGACACACTAAACATGACTGCATATTAACTAATCCCTGAAATGATTATCAATCGTTTAAAGTGTGATAATTGCCTTGTGGTAGTGGTTGAAATTGTCTTTATTTTTTTAACATACATTCCAAATCTGAAGGAACAAAGTGACACCATGTCTAGGATTTGCTGTAAAATCGTTCATCAAGAAAGAGGAGTGGGTTATAGAGGAGATAAGAGTGACAAACTCTAGATTGTGAGTAATGGACATGTGGAGATCGTTATGCTACTCCATTCTTGTGTGTTTGAAAATATTCATACTTTAAAGAAAATCCCTTCCAGACTAAGACAGTCTCTTATGTTTTCCAAGAAGATTCCTTGTAAGGGATGTAATAAAACCTCTTGGAGCAGGGATGGTATGGAGTCAGATCTTTATGATATTGCCTGGGTCCATCTCTGAAGGGTCTGGAATTTGGTAATTGAAACAGGTTGGCCCATCCTTGCTGAGCTTCATGGCTTCTTCTTGTCCCTTTGTCTCTTATCTCCACGTGTGTTGGTGCTGCTGCTGCTTTGAGCCCTGGATCTGTTTTCTAACATTCCTGACTTGAGTGGTCCAGGCTGTGACTCTGCATAACATAGCCTCTTCTACAGTGTCCCCTTCAGTCTTGAGTGTATCAGCTGGTCCTCTCAACTCTTTCTGCATGCTATTTCTGGAGAATTGATGGAATACTTAGGATATTGTATTCAAGACCTTTTCTCAGCCAATTTTACTGTACTCCCAAGTGCCTTGCTGGATATACCGGCTCAGTGCCAGCTTCTAGGCTTCTCTGAGAAGCATACAGTCTTTCCAGATTGGGCCCAGAAGAGAATAGATCAAGACTTTTGTTCTGGAATCCCCCTAGACTTATCTGAGTATTTTCCCATCATCCCCTAAAGCATGGCTCTCACAGTGAGAGGAGAACAAAGACCTTCACACCCAACCCCTTGCTCTTCCTTTTCCTTCCAGCCTCATTATCCAACACAGCTGCATGAGTGTCCACACACACACACTCGCTCATCTCCAAAGGAAGTAGCACTTATAATCGTATGAACCCATTTCATTTGAATATATATTCATTGGCTGTTCCTCACGAAAATGAAAGTTTCATGATGAGGGAAGAGATCTGAATTTGTTTTCTTTACCTCTGTATCTCAACCTCCTGGAGAAGTTGTTTGGAATTACAAGGCTGGGCTTCCTGTTTTCATTAGGAAAAATGTCAGAAACAGAAATATTTGCTTTAATAAAGTATTTACACTAATACAAGTGAATTTGCAAGGTAAGTACTATAGAAAATGGTCTACAAGGTCTACAATGTTATTTCTTGACTGTTTCTTCAAGTTCAAGGTCGGTCTCACCAATGTAATGAGGCCCTAAGCAACTTAGCAAGACTCCTTCTCGAATAAAAATTAAAAAAGGCTTGGGATGTGACTCGGTGGTTGAGTGTCCCTGGGTTCAATCCCTGGTACCCAAACAGAACTAAACAAAACAAAACAAAAACCACTTTCAACGAATAAAAATATTTCAATTTAAAAAATTTGAAAAAAAAATCAGTCATGTTCTCTTCCAAAGCTGAGGTTAAAAAAAGTATTTAAGAAACTGTAACAATTAAATCTTCAGTATGACTAAACATAAAAGAAGCAGCAAATCCCCTCTCACATTTTCAGATACCAGGGACATAAACCAAGACTTTTTTTCAATTTTGTTCTGAAAATGTTTAACAGATAGGTAATGAGATGAAATATATAAAAGCCCTCATTCTCTATTACCATTTTGATACTTCTGTACTTCAGAGCCAAACACTGTGACTAACAGGAGTGTGGTGGCAGCCTGGGACCAAAGAACATCACTGCACTGGGGGCAGGAGACCTGGGTCCTGATCCTGATTCACTCAGTGACTGGTTCTACAGTCTTCGTCACATTAGTCCCCTCCCTCAGCCTGGGTAGCTTCCTGAGAGTTTTTTAAAAATGAGGTTGAGTGAGTTGGCTTCTGGGACTTATTAAAGCTTTTGCATCCCATGGTTTGTTATTCATGGGCGAGGCACTGTTTCAGGTATTGGAGGGGGGCAATAGTGAATAGTACAGCAACACAACAGACGTACGTCTGCAGTCGGGGTACTTGGAATCAAGTAGGGAGAAGACAGCCTTTAAAAAGTAAAGACGGTTAGATGATAGATGATGGAGAGGAAAAATAAAACAGGGAAAATCACGTGGGGGTAGTAATGTTTAATAAAATGAGCAGGGATGTTGTCCAAATTATCTTGCATATTTGTATGAATACGTAACAGCAAATTCCATCAATATGCACAACTAGAATGCACCAATTAAAAATGTGGAAAAAATTGAGCAGGGAAGTATCTGAAATTTGGATAAAGACCTTTTGTCCTTTGCCAACACAGAATTTTCTGATCAAGTCTACAGGGAAATGCGATAGCCAGAAGCACAAATAAAGTTAAAGGCAAAGTGGATTCATAAATTCTACTTTCTTAGAGGAGACGTAGAAAAGGAAACTAGTCAATTGATATAACTAGAGAATGTAATAGTTACTGAGCTGCATGATTGTTGTGAAGTAAGATTTATGTTCAAGGTTGCCAAATCTCTTTCAAGGGACACAAAATCTCTTTCTTTATTTTTGTTAAATAAAGAAAATCCTGATTTAAAAAAGAAAAAAAATACTAGCTATTATTTTTCTAGAGCTGCCATAAACAAAACACCACAAGCTAGATGGCTTAAAACAACAGAAGCAGTCTCTCACAGTTGTAGAGGTGAGAAGCACCAAGTTAAGAAGCCAGCTGGACCAAGGCTTTTCTGAGACTCTGGGCTAAGTTTTCCTCCCTCTTCCTCGTGTGTGGTGGTGGCCTGGGATCCTTGCCATGTCTTGGTTTGCTGCTGCATGAGCCCAGTCCATACTTGAGTCCTCACATGGAGTTCTCCATGAGTGGGTCTGAGTGTCTATTCTTTCCTCTTATAAGGACACCATGTACATAGGATAAAGGGCTCACCCAGCCCCCTATAACCTCACCTTAACTAGCTACACCTACATCAACCCTGCTTCCAAGTAAGGTCAGAGTTGAGGTACTGGTGGTTAAGGACATTTTTTTATTAGGAGCACAAGTCAATCCATAGGAACTATCACTTAATTATCACTTAATTAGTATTTTTTTCATCCTGCTCTGTAAGGCAAATAAATCATATATGTGCTCACACTTTATTTGTTGATGAGTTCTGGGCGAAAGGTGAAGGAACCTACCAAGGTATATAAACTTGATGAGAGCAAGCGTGGCTTTGACTCTTCTACCTGTGTCCAGAGTATATACTGAAATAAGTGAATGAATAAATAAACAATATATCTTTTATGTCCTCAGATATCTAGAAGGATATTCTTTTTTGATGGGTAGGTACCGGAGATTGAACCCATAGGCACTTAACCACTGAATCACATTCCTAGTCCTTCTTATTTTTCATTTTCAGACAGGGACTCACTAAGTTGCTTAGGGCCTTACTAAGTGGCTAAGGCAAGCTTTGAACTCATGGTCCTCCTGCCTCAGCCTCTGAAGTTACTGGGATTACAGGTATGTGCTACCATGCTGGGTTTCTGGAAAGGTATTTATTACTAGAGAGAGAACTCATCCTTGGTTATAGCTGTTCAAACTGCATTCAAAATTCAATACTTTCTTTTTTTTTAATTGAGAAATTTATTTTTTGAACAACCATACAAGTTTTTAACAAAATAATATAAAATGTATATAGATTCTGAAGACTAGATTTACCCCCAAGAATGCCGCCCCCCAATTACCCACCTTATCCCTCTCTTCCCCTTCCCACAATATCTCTAAAAATATATTAGGTTGTATAACATTAAACCTTACCTTGATTTAACACATGATAATAGACCACCTTTCTCAATGGCCAGGGTCTAGTTCCAGCCTCCACATATGAGTGAAGACATTTGACCCTTGGTTATCTGGGTTATGCTGATTTCACTCAGCATAATTTCTTCCACAGCTATCCATTTACCTTCAAAGGCTACAATATCATTGTTTCTAATTGCTGAGTAGAACTTCATGGCATATATGTACCACAGTTTTTGTATCCATTCATCCAGTGAGGGACATCTGGGTTGTTTCCATAATTTAGCTATTGTAAATTGAGCTTCTATGAACAACGATTTCACTGTGTCACTATAATGTGCTGATTTTAAATCCCCTGGAAAAATAATCAGGAGAGGAATAGCTGGATCATATGGTGGGCTCCTCCCTAGTTTTTTGAGGATTCTCCACACTGCTTTCCAGAGGAGCTGTACCAGTCTGCAGCTCCACCAACAGTGTACTAGTGTGCCTGTCTCTCCACAGCCCTCCAGTGTCTATTCAATGCTTTCTGCAGGTTTTGGCACAAATTCAGAGTCATATGAATAGTAACCATCTACCACCTCCACCTCCACCTAACCTGGCATGGCCCGTTCTTTCCTCTGCCTGGATCTCTCTGTATCATGCGACTCTGTTTGTGTTTGAGAAACTTCCCAGTCACCCTATTCTATTTGTGCTAATTCTTAAATGCCAGCCTTTCTCTTTCCTGTGATAGAGATTGCCTATGGCTTTCCTAGTAATCCATCTTCCCTGTCCTTAATACATGAGAAAGTGCTCTAAGTCACTAATAATCAGAGAAATGCAAATGAAAACTGCATTAAGATATCAACTCACGTCAGTCAGATTGGCAAAAATGAAGAAAATAAACAATAATAGATGCTGGAGGAGCTGTGGAGAGATAGGCACACTAGCACACTGTTGGTGCTGCTGCAGATTGGTACAACCCCTCTGGAAAGCAGTGTGGAGAATCCTCAAAAAACTAGGGATGAGCCCACCATATGATCCTGCTGTTCCTCTCTTGGGTATTTTTCCAGGGGGTTTAGAATTAGCACACTATAGCGACACAGCAATGTCTATGTTCATAGCAGCTCAATTTACAATAGCTAAATTATGGAAACAACCCAGATGCCCCTCATGGATAAAAGGATCCAAAAACTGTGGTACATATATGCCGTGGAGTTGTACTCAGCAATTAGAAACAATGATATTGCAGCCTTTGAAGGAAAATGGATGGCTATGGAAGAAATTATGCTGAGTGAAATCAGCATAACCCAGAGAACCAAGGGTCAAATGTCTTCACTCATATGTGGAGGCTGGAACTAGACCCTGGCCATTGAGAAAGGAGGTCTATTATCATGTTTCAAATCC
>PVKS010024133.1:0-31462 GCA_004027875.1 Aplodontia rufa | reverse complement strand
TCTTCCAGAGGTGCCAGGCACTGTGCAGCGCACTCAGGATGAGAAGGAAGGTTTGGAGGCGTTTACAGCAGAGTTGAGAATTAAGGTATTTGTCACACAGTTGAGCCGTGTTGTGAAATTTCTCTGGGGCATGTACAAATCCTGTCTTTCCAACTAGACTGTGACCTTCTACAGGTGGCCAGGCTGTGGAAACTTGGAAACCATCTGTGGCATCTCATTTTTATAGATGATGTAATTGAGAAAGTCAGGTATCTCAGAGCAGGGTTGGAAGTAACTTGCATGTCCATCCATGGAAGAATGGATAAGAGCTACTCATAACATGGAATATTACACGGCAGTCAAAAGGAGTGAGCCCGCTTGAGTGTGCTGGTGCACACCTGTAAGGCCAGCTGCTCAGGAGGCTGAGGCAGGCTGATCCCAAGTTCAAGGCCAGCCTGGGCAACTTAGCGAGCGAGACCCTGTCTCACAGTGAAAAGGCCTGGGGTGTATCACAGTGATAAAGTCCTCCCAGGTTCAATTCCCAGTACTGGCGGAAGAGAGAGAGAGCCAGGTCTGGGGATATAGCTTAATGGTAGAGATCTTGCGCTGAACATACACACTCGGCCCTGGTTCAATCCCCAACACCTTTAAAAAAATTATTACACTTACCAACAAAAAAGAATTTTGAAAATTAAAACTCCGGATAAGAAAGTTGCGGACGAGCCGCAGAGAGCAATGCGTGTTCATTTGAGCACCATCTCCCCAAGGCAGTGGTGGTTTGTCCTGAATACGTTAAGTGCACACAGAGAAAGGTGGCGGGTGGCTGGCAGCAAGGAGAGGAATAGACTGTGGTTGAGGAGCTGTCTAGTCTGGTGATGAATCCGAGCCTTCACAATTGTCCCCAAGGGAGTTGGGTCGTTCCTGTGTGTCTGCCAATTGAAAATAAGTGGGGTGTCTCCAGGCCTACAATGACACACAGTGAGGCAGTGAGGGGCTCATATCTGTCTTCCCGGTGGGTCTTCAAAACAATCCCTATTCAATTCACAGGACTTGGGCACCCATAAAGCAAATATGCAGTTTGCATTTTCCTGATTTGAATGCTTGGGACCAGAAGTGCTTCAAATTTCAGATATTTCAAATTTTGGAATATTTGCATGGATTTTAAATATCCCTAATTGGAAAATCCCAAATACAAAATGCCCCCAAATCTTAAACCAGGTACAGCGTCACACACCTGTAATCTCAGCAACTCAGGAGGCTGAGGAAGGAGGATCACAAGTTTGAAGCCAACCTCAGCAACTTAGCAAGACCCAGTCTCAAAAAATAAAAAGGGCAGGGGATATGGCTCAATGGGACAGCACCCTTGGGTTAAGTCCTCAGTACCCGAAAGGAAAAAAAAAAAAGTTTCTCCCTTCAATTGTTTTCTGATTTGTTAATATCCCTTCCCCAGGCAGCTCATCAAGTGGACAGCTGGGCCAACAGTGGAGCCACAGGTAACCCCAAAGGGAGGTCATTCCAAGCAGCAGCTTTCACAGAGGCTGCGTGAAGAGCAGGGTGGGCAGGAGGGAGAGGGAAATGGAAACGGGGTTTTGGGGAGCACTGGAAAAGCCTGGAAGGCGACATTCCATTTCCATCTCTGCCTGTCTGCAGCCCTCAAGGATCCAGTAATGCGGGTTTGGGGGAAGGAGGGCCCCAGCTGGGAGTCCACACAGGCTGAGACAATTAGGAGGATAATTCGGGCTGAGTCATCTTGGTGGAGACCAGGAGGAGGGCCTTGGGTGGGTGTGGGCCCCATCAGCATAATTGCTCCCAACTCCAGCTTCTCTTTGACATGGCACTAAACTAAGTTAATCCACGGCTCAGTCTCCTCTTGCCATGTGGCATCAACAGCAAAATCTGCCTGAACCTGACTCCGGGGTGACCTGGGCAGGACCTGACCTGGGGCAGGAAGCTGGGCACAAGCAGGGAATGCAGGCAAGACACTCCTGCCCTAGACTTCGGGAATGCCGTCCTCTGGGAATGGAGCTCAGTGGTAGAGTTGCCTAGCATACACGAAAAAAATAATTAAAAGAATGTCCTGATCTGGAAAACCAGCCATATAATCCAATTTAAAATTGAGATGTGGGGCTGGAGCCTGCCCCGCTGCACTTACAGCGCTTACCCGGCATGTGAAAGGACCCAGGTTCGAACCCCAGCACCACCTACACAATGAAGTGTCGGAGCAACGAAAGCCACCCGAAAAACTAAGTAAAATTGACTCTCTCTCTCTCACTGTCCCTGTGTCTTTTAAAAAAATAAATAAAAGTTAAATAAAAAAATAAAATCAAGATGTGGCTCTCGACCAACCGTATCTTAGATGTGGTGAATTATGGTGATAAGAGAAAAATCAAAGAATGAATGCCCGTTAAGGAAGGTTTGCAGTGCCTGGCACGATTTCCACCAATCTTAGGGTTCAGCCCTCTAGATGGGTGCCAAATCCCTGCTCGATTTATGGATGAAAAAGCCAAAGTTTGAAGTGCGGTTCACAGGGCACCCGTGCTCACAGCAGGAAGTACAAGATTTCGTGAAGTAGTTCTTTTTTTTATTTTTAAAGAGAGAGGGACAGTGAGAGGCAGAGAAAGAGAGAAACAACTTTATTTGGTTTTGCACATGGCCTTAGTTGCTCCAACACTCAGTTGTGTACGTGGTGCTGGGGTTTGAACCCGGGTCCTTGTGCTTGCCAGGCAAGCGCCGAAACCGCTGAGCCACCGCTCCAGCCCCACCCCACCCCTTAAGTAGTTCTGATGCTTGATACGTGTTCACATTTTCTACTTGGTGCTCGACACACAGTAGGTGCTTGGTGGCTCTGTCTTTCTACTCTGTCCGTTCAGAGTATGTGGATGCTCAAGAAATCTTGTAATCCGTGCCCCACCCACAGCTCTGAGCCACCCTGGAGGTCACCTGTGAACACCCCCTCTGCTCTCCTGCAAGTCAAGTAGGCAAGCTGACTAGAAGCACCCACGGTCCCACCCCAGGAGCAGCCCTCAGCCACTCGTCCCTCCAGTTCGTCAGCCGAGGTCCCCAGCAGGACTGCACTCCTGTTGCTAATAGTGTACCCCTTTCTGTTATGCAACCTGTTTCTAAGAGAGAAAAAGAATCAATTTTATTTATTTTTTCATCTGGCTTTTGTTTCTCTGACACTCAGTTGTGTACATGTTGCCAGGGTTCGAACTCGGGCCCTCGCAGATGCCAGGCAAGCGCTCTAGCCACTGAGCCACCATTCCAGCCCCTCACCCATCAGTTATTGGCTTGCTGCTCACATCACTTCCCCTGACGACTTCCTGGGTTCACCTGGCAAAAGTCTTGTCCCCAAATGCTTACCACAGGATGTGCTTTTGGGGACAGCAAAGAGCACTTCAGTTTGACCACCTCGATGCCCACTGGTGGGTCGTCAAAAGAATTGAGGGAGAAATATCATGGGAGGCCCACACGGAGGACGAGGGAGGCCAGTGGCGGCTGAGAGCACACTGGGTTCTGTGCCTATGGCCGCAGATCACAGCCATGGTGGCCAGAAGGCCAGGAACCAGCATGAGTCCTTCGCCTGCCTCTGGCCCACCCTGGGCTGGCGTCGGGCAAGGTGGGACAGATCCTTAGAAGCAGCTACGACTGGGAGGCTGCGGAGATGGCTTTGGGCTGAGAGTCAAGTTCAGCTGCAGACTGCTGGGCTCTGGGTCACTCTTCCCATTGGTCACAAGCGATGGGTTTACAGCCCTGAGTTAGTGCATCACGGGCTGCTGAGAGGCCTGGTGGGCAAAGCCTGCACAAAGCGCGTCACAGCTGGGTGCAGAACGCACCCCCTACCGGGGCCACTCTGGGAGTGCCCAACCTCTCCCCAGCTGCGAAACGGAGGGGGACACACCCTCAGCGTGGAAGGCCTGTAAGGATTTATAGCTTACGTACGGGAAGCTCAGAGTCAGGGCTGCAGTGATTTCCCTGCAAAGGTGAGGAGGCTTCCGTTGAATTATTCATTTATCAAGATGAGGTCTGTTCCTCCCAGACTGGCCTCCACCCTTGGGCTCCAGTGGTTCTTCTCCCTCAGCACTGAAAGGAGCTGGCACTACAGGTGTGCCCCTTCCCTGGACACTATGCCGCCACCCCAGGGCCTTTGCACCTGCTGTCTCTGCTGTGCGGAATGCTATTCCCTCCCCTCTCTCTCAGCTTTTCCCTGGCGACCCAGCATGCAGCTCTCAGCCTTTGTGAACTCCTGGCCAAGCTCCCTGCCACTATCCGCATTCTTATGGCTCTGACTACAGCCCCGATGGCAGGTCACCTCTCCCTTTTGTCTGTAACTCCACCAGGACAGGGCTCTGCCTCCCCCCTCCCCCATGACACCTTTACCTCCACTCACAGACTCTGGTTTGTAAACAAAGCTTAATAAATGTTTATTGAGTGAATTCTGGATAGGGAGCATGTCTCTCCAGAATAAAACAGAGAGGCTCAAAAACAATTCGAGATGGGGCTGGTAAGGGGGAGCGTTGTGTGCGTTCGACGGGTGCGTCTGGGGTTCCATGAGGCTGTATTCAGAGCCCTGCTCCGGCTCTCACAAGATCAAATGGTGCTGCCCGCGGTGGAGCCTCGGGTTCCTCATCTGCAGAGTGGGGAGTTGTCAGGAAGGGTAAATAAGAGCTCTGTCTGCAGACATGTCACGCCCTCCACCGTCCTTGAAGGAAGGGGCTGTTTCTCCAGGGGGGACGTAGCCTGTGGGTGTGCTGTGCTTCTGAGGCCCAGCCTCTCTGAGGCCACGATGGCTGCGTCAGATTTGATCGTGTGCTGAGGAGCGGATAGCCACTCCAGGAGTCTGTGCTGCATCGCTCTGTACTGCCCAGGTGGCCCTGGGGGTCTCTGCTCCTGAGGTCCCTGCAGAGGCCTGACTCTGACAGCTTCCAGGCAGTTCTTGTCTTACCTAGGAGGTGTCTCTGGCCATTGCTCCTTCGTGGTCTGTGATGGGGGAATCGAGAGTTAGCAGGGAGGGACAGCCAGGGCACCGGATGGTTGGCGAGCAGAGAGGGCCCTGTGAGGGTTCTGCCTTCTGCTCTGAGTGTGGCCACGGAATCTGCAGGTTTGGGTGGGAGATGGAGGCACACAGCGGCTCCTGTGCGGGCTCAGGGTCACAGCGACCTTGCATGCCCCCTGGACCTCTGATTCCTTATCTCTAAGACAGGAATAACAGTACCTGCAGAATGAGAGGTTCTACGATTGCAAAAAGACTAAATCAGCCAAGGAGAGCTGGGCATGGTGGTGCACACCTGTAATCCCAGCAGCTCTGGAGGCTGAGGCAGGAGGATCCCAAGTTCAAGGCCAGCCTCAGCAACTTAGCCAGGCCCTGAGCCACTTAGCAAGACCCTGTATGTCTCAAAAAAAAAAAAAAGAGTTTAAAAATGGGCTGGAGATGTGGCTCAGTGGTTAAGCACCGCTAGGTTCAATCCCTGGTGCCATAAATAAATTAATAAAATAAAATAAAAGCAACCACCCTGCCTACGCAGTTGTTCCCAGCGCCTCCCGTCTGCACAGGCGGCTGATGTGGCTCCAGGCACAATGTGCAGCCTGCTTTCGCCGAGCGTGAGATCCCAGTTCCCCAGGCTCCTACGCACTTCTCATAGCTCACTTTTTTTTTTTTTAAGACAGAATCAATTTTATTTAGTTTCTCATGTGACTTTTGTTGCTCCGACCCTTCATCGTGTATGTGGTGCTGGGGTTTGAACCCGCATCCTCACGCATGCCAGGCAAGCGCCGTAACCGCTGAGCCACCGCTCCGGCCCCATAGCTCACGTTTTTAATGGTTGCTAAGTTGCCTGTTTGCTGCGGTGTCTCAGGAGTAACTGAACCTCATGCATGCAGTCTTCACCATCTGCGAGCCGCCCCATGACTGCTGGAGTCCCACCATGCGACAACGCTCGAAGGAACGCCTTCCTGCTTTCGCATCATCTCCTGAGGATAAATCCCAAAGTGGGAGAACCCTGGATCTCGCTCCAGAAGTTCGCCTTCTGGAGTTGAGGATGGTGTATTCATCCGGGCTTCCAACAACGGGACTGACAGCCTTGGGTGGGAGTGAGCCCCTGTGCCTGGAGGTGTCCAGGACAGCTGGGCTGGGTGGACCTCACGGTGTGCCAGGGTCGGGCTCGGTGCTGAGAACGTAGCCCTGGAGCTCTCAGCCCAGGGGAGGAACCTGAGAGGTAGAGGGCAAAGACCCTGCAGCGAGTGTCTCTCTGTGACCCAGGGAGCTCACAGCGGCTGGCTCCTCTCCATGCTCCCAGGAGGACGCCGCTCCAGCACCCACAGCTCTGTGCAGCAGAGTGAATCGTGCCTGGGCAGTGGTTCAGCGAGCTTCGCAGGACCTCAGCTCCATGGTCCTGTGGCTCTTTCCCCTGGTGACTTCGCAATACTGAGAGCCAGCGTGGGGTCCTGCCTACAGCCCAGACTCCTTGAAGGCTCTGCCCCTGGAATCTTTACCTGCAGAACTTCCTCCTCCTGTCTAGCTGAGGCTCTCTCTGTTGCACCAGGCTTCCCCCTCCCATACCTGACCCCCACCCTGCTATCCACCCCTCTTCTCTCTGCGTCCATGAGCGCGGTGGTCTTCACTCCCCACATAACCTCGCACCTTGGTGTTTGTCTTTCTGTGTCTGGTTTATTTCACTTAGCATAATGACCTCCAGATTCATGCATGCTTTTGCAAATGGCAGAATTTCTTTCTTTTATAAGGCTGAATAATATTCTACCATGCCGATGTGTGTCTAGTCTTTGTCAATTAAAAATGCGTATCTGCAGATTGATTGGCTGTTGAGACAGGGACTTGCAAGAGAGCAGCGGCTAGGGTCACTTAAATTTCTGATAATCAGGGCTGGGCATGTGGCTCAGCGGTAGAGCACTTGCCTGGCAAGGGTGAGGCCTTCCCCTCCACTAAAAAAAAAAAAAAAATCTGAGAAGCCATGAGCAGCTTTTCTGCGTTGTATCCAGGGAGTGTGCACAAATCCCACCCAGCCAGGGACCACATTCTGAACTTGGTGGTTGTCTGAAATGAGTTTGGAGTCCCAAATGCCCGTTGGGTAGCTGTGTAACCTTCTGCCAGTCCTTCATCTCTGCTTCCATTTTAGGCAAACCGGGATGCTAATCCTGTGGGTTCCAGTCCAAGGCTGGGGCCTTTGCTCCCTTCCCTCCAGGGGACCAAGGCTCCTGGAAACAGAATCCACATTTCACTACAGTCTTGGATCCTGCTCTCTCTCGCCAGAGATGGGCCTTGATGCAGACACTACAGTGATTGACTGAGGGATGGGCCCATCACAGCTAGCAAGTGCCAACTGTAGGACTTTGGTTGAAAGTACTTTCTCTCTCTGGTGGGTTTGCTAAGCTATAGGAGCAAGGCTTGAACCTCTGGGGGTAATATTATCACAGAGGGAGAGCTTGTGTGGAAAGAAGCCAGACCAGGGGCCACAGATAGAAAGAGACTGGTTTCTAAATTGAGCACCTGGATCCAGCCATGCCTGAAGGTTGTGTCAGCTATGAGAGTCAATTAATTTCTATTTTTGCATCATCCAGTTTAAGCTGGATTTCTGTCCCTTTCTTCCTAAGTCTTCTACCCCATCCCAACAGGACTGCTGTCTAAGCACTGGAATCATCTTTCCAAAGTGCACATTTGACCTTGCCACTACTATTTAATTCCTGCTGTGGCTCCCCAGTCCCAAATATTTGACTCGGTTTCCAAATTCCCCAGGTCTGGATCAGTCAGTCTGTGGCAGCCTCTTCTCCCACACAGCCCACCAAGGACATGGTATTGAGCTACATATCCTCCTGTCTACACTTTTGTGACCTCCCCACACTTTCCGCATTGAACGTGGCTCTCCATGTTTAGTCCCCACGGCACTGGGCTGGGTTCTCACCCTGAAGGCTGAGGACCCTGAGCATTGTCCTCCTCACCCACCCTAGCGTATCTTCACGTCTCAGTTGTCCCATTTGTAAATTGGGCACAGTTACCCCACCTGATGAGTCTGCGGGAGCAACGCAACGGGACCAGCCCTAGCCTGCGAGGGACATCGGGTGCTCCCTAAAGTGAGGACGGCGCTGCTATCGCTCCCTTTTGTAGGTGGGTGACTGCCCCCATCTGTCCCAGGCCGAGGGATTTCCTTGAGTGCAAGGCTTTCGGTTTTAAATCTGCACAGGTCTCAGGCCAGCCGGGAGGAGCTGGTCGCCCTCCGTTGCCTGTGGAACAGATCTTGCTTCCCTACCTTGGCTGTGCTGGCCAGCAGGAATCACGAGTTCTGACAGAAACATTGGAAACTTGGGGAACAAAAACCCAAACTGTTTTTGGAAACAGAAATCGGTACTTTCTTTCCAGGAGTGATGAGACCCATCCAAGGGGTCACACTGTGACGCCCCCTCCTCCCACCATCAGCCCCACCAACGTCCATGACGGAGCCCAGAAAGCCACGTCGATCAAGCTCTTGCTGGCCTCGTCCAACCTCTGCACTCTCCGACCTGAGCATCTCAGTGTTCCCACCACTGTCTTGGGGATTTCTTTTTTTTCCCCTTGCATTGAGTTCCTGGATTTATTTTGAGCCAAACAGTTCCTCACCCAAACTCCTCTCTGCCTCCTTTCAAACTCCAAGGCCACGTCCACCCTCACAGCCCCAAACCGCGCTTACATAACCCGCAGTGACACTAAATGTTTGTGAGGCCAGGGGAGCGGAGCCGGGGCCTCCCGCTCTGGACCACAGGGGACATTTTGTCCTGCAAAACGATTCTGTTTGGGTTGTGTGCGTGCGCGCGTGTGTTTTTCCCCTCCTGAAATTCAAAAACAGCTCCTTTTGCTCAAGCTGTCAAAAAGGAGAAGAAGAAAAAGAAGGAGGGCGGGGTGGGGGAGTCTGCAATAATTTCAACTTTGGGCTGGGATCAAGAATTGCAAACGCTAAGAGAATATTTTCCAAAGTTAGGACTCAAGCAGGAGTCGCGGCATTTCGGGAAGTTGATGACTGACCTTGTGTAACTTCCAGGGGCCGCGGCTCCTGGCCTCCTCTCCATGGTGGCAGGGCTTTCTGGAGCTTTCGGGGCTCACGGTGGTCTCGCCCTTACCAGGGACGCCAGGCGCCGAGGAGGCAACTCGATCCCTCACCTTAGGACTCACAAATGAGTCCTCTTCTTATTCCCACTTCCCCGAAGTGGAAGCGACTTGTCCAAGGCGGATGGGATAGGTGGATCAACCTCCGGTCCAGGGCATGGTGCCGGATGCAAGCCTACTGTGTGCAGTTAGACGTTACACTTCCTTGTGTTTTTCTTGCTGATTACCCAGCCAAGGCTCTGCTTTCTGGCTGCTCACTGGTCCTCCAAAGGCAGCCTTCGGTGTTGCCATGTATGGCGGCTGTGCTTGGGAGCCGGGACACTGTAGTCACACGGTGATGGGACAGACGGTCGTGCCATGAATATTTCTATAACTTAATATTTTGATGGAGAAATCTGAGGCCTGGGATCAACCCCCAAAGGTCACATAAAGAACCTGCCTCCATGAAGTAGTTGGAAGAAAGAGCAAAAAGCACTTCTGCTTAGTTGAGGACCTACTATGTGCATTACGGACCTTGTCTGATTTAGTTCTTGCAATAACTTCCAAAGCCAGGTGCTACCATATAAATCCACCTTGCAGGATCAGCAAAACTGGGCTTTCAGAGGGAAAGGTGCTGCCCAGGGTCCACAGCCAGGAATTTGCAGAGCTGGGAGGGGACCCAGGTTCACCCACTGTGCACGGACAGTTCTGAGTGCTCAGCCTGTGCCTGCAGGGAGCTCTGGTGATGTGGAGGTGATGGAGACATGCTCACTGTCCCTAAGCAGTCTGGTTGGGGACACAAGCCAGGGCTCCAGGGGAGCAGTCCAGGAAGGCTGCTCGGAGGTAGTGACCATCTACGCTGAAAGCTGCCAGCCACTGAGGTCCATGACTGCAGAGGCTTCATTTGTCCTGACCACTGCTGTGTCCCCAACGTGGTGCTTGGGGACATTGCAGGCACCCGAAAATGTGTGTACTGAATCACCCAACAATCAAGAATTAGTTCAAATAAAAGGAAATGATACAGTGGACAAAATAATGGTCCCCAAAGACACCCAGGCCTCAGCCCTGGGACCTGTGAACGTTTCCTTACGTGGCCAGGCAGCCTTCGTGGACGGTGAAGGAATCTTGAGATGGGGAGATTATCCTGAATTTTCTGGGTGGGCCCAATTTAATCTTCGAGTCTAAAATTAGCAGAAAACCTTCCCTGACTATGTTGAGAGGAAGACGTGAGCGGGAGGGATAGTTGGAGAGATACGATGTTGCTGGCTTTCAAGATGGAGCAAGAAGAGCCAGAGCTAAGAAATGCAGAAGCTTCCAGAAGCTGGAAGAAGCAAGAGGACAGAATCTCCCCTGGAGCCTCAAGAGAGGAGCACAGCCCGGTCAACACCTTGATTCTAACCCAGACAGACCCGTGTCGGGCTTGTAACCTCTGCAAAGGACAGAGAAGAAGTCTGTGCCGTTTTAAGTCTTTGTGGTGGTTTGTTATAGCAGCAAGAAGAAGCTAATACCCTGGAAGAACATCTCAGGCACAGGGAACCATGAGAACATGGCTTCTACCGCACATCGCCAGCAGGGGGCGCTGTGCTGCCACTCCCCACCCTCACCAAGGAAGACCCAGGACCCAACGGCTCCCAACCAGCAAGAGCAGAGGCACCCAGGGGGAGTGCTTGAAAGCCAGCCAGGGAAGACACATGGCATCGATGCAACGTAGGGTCCTTTGAAAATGGAAGGAAAGTTTGGCCAACACGGGGATGCTAGCTGTCCTCAGGGGGCCCAGGTTCTATTCCTGCATGCCCCATCGTCTTTTAAACAGTTACAGTTATTGCAACACTTTATGCTGTGCCCTGGGGTCTCCTGCATGAGCCTCCCTGAGCCCAGCGAAATCTACAGGGTCAGAGGCAATGGTTCCAATGCCTGGAGGTGTTCAGAGCAGTGCGCTGACCTGCCTGAGGTCACCCAGCATGCCAGATGGAGCTCAGTGACAACCTGCATCTTCCAATGGTCTCTTTCCTGTCTCCTGGGCCACCTCTTGACTAATAGGAGAGTGATGTGCAGTTTTATCTTCTTGATTGTGAAAAAAAATGCATGTAACGTAAAATTGTCACTTTAACCATCTTCAGTTGTACAATACGGTGGCCTTAAGGACAAAGTGCTAAGAAGTTCCAGAATGCCTGCAGTAAAAGGAGCCCTGTAACCATTAAGCATTCACTTGACCCCTCGGCCTTGGCATCCCCTCTGCTGCTTCCTGTCTCTGTGGACTTGCCTATTCTAGATATTTCATATAAGAATCATGCAACATGTGACCTCGCGTGACTGCTTCTTTCCCGTGATACAATGTTTTCGAGGTTCATCCGCGTGGTCTCATGTGTCAGCCTGGCTTGCTCTTTTTCATGGCTGAATATTATTCTGTTGCGTGGATAGGCCACATTCTGTCTGTTCCTTTTGAAGGAGTTGTGGGTTGTTTCCACAATTTGCTTGTGGTGAATGATGCTGCCATGAACATTTGTATTCTGGATTTGTTTGAGCACCTGTTTCCAGTCCTCTTGGGCGGAGACGCAGGAGTGGACTCTCTGGGGCACATGGTGATCAAAGTTTCCCTTGCTAATGAAGTGGTCAACTTGCCGCCCGGTGAGGACCACAGCAGAGCTGCTGCTTCTGATTCCAGTCCAAGTTCTTTGCCCAACTGTCCTCTGGCTGGGAGGGTTGCGGGTGTGTCTGCCAGCTTTAGGACACAGCACAGTTGTCACAAAAGGTCACCGTCACTTGTTAAAAGCTCGGTATAGGGCGTGGCCTGGAGCTGTTGGCTTCCCCAGACCAGGGGAAGACGCGGTCCCGGGAGAAGCTCTTGCGTAAGCTTGAAGGAGCAGGTGTGTCTGGGATCAGGTGGCAACTGGACGCCCTCCTGGGCTCTAAGCTGAGAACAGGGCACACATCTGAGCATGAAGAGGATGCAGGGGAGGCAGTTGGGAGGATGCAAAAGACCTGGCTTGGGCCCACGCCACACCTCAGTTTTCCCATCTGTAAAATGGGCCTGCCGGTCTGAACTGAAGTGGTTGCCACTGGCACCTGGGAGGGACTGTGCACCCCGCAGCTGCGTTACCAAGATGATTGCGAGGCTTCCCAGCCCAGGTCCGAGACCCCAGCCTGCCCTGAGCTAACCTGCTACTGATAAGAAAGCATGGGGCACATTCCACTCACCCTGCATCTGAATCACATTTCTTCAACCATTTCTGAACCATTTGGCTGCGTGAACTCCCCTGCACTGCTAATATCTTCAGGGATTTAAAAAATATATTTGCAACAAAGAGGCCTTTGTGTGTGAGCCCAGGCAGCCGTGCGCGGATATTACCCGAAACCTGATAGGCGGACGTTGACCACAAACCTGCCCAGTTGTGGTCCAGCTGTGGCGGCAGTGATGGCGGCTGGATTAAATTGGGCCTTTTGTCCTGGCAGGAAAGGCCACCGGCCACGTGATGCGGCAGGGCCTTCACTCCGCAGGGCCTGAGGCAGCACCCCCTTCCCTGGTGGGACCCAGCCTTGGTGATCTCACAGCAGCCCCATCCTCGACTTCCGGATGTGGAGCAGGTGAGGGACTTGGCCAGGGCCGCCCAGCGTGCGAGTGGCGTGGTGGGCCCTGTGCTCTCCTGCAGAACCAGGCACTGGGCTGCACAGGCATGTTGATGTGTGCCGCCCGTGTCCAGGCACTGGACAAAGGGAAAAGACAAAGACTCTGGTTCTTTCATTCACCCAATATTTGTTGAGTCCAGGGTTGGGGAACGGAAAAAGGAGCCATCCACAAGGTCACGCATCACCATCTGCTATAACGCACAGACCCAGGGCGCAAGCGTCTCTGTTGCTTTTACAGTGCCCAGCGCCATGCCTGGAACGTTACATATGCTCCAAAAGAAGCAACCGAAGGGGGCTGTAGCTCACTGGCATGTGGGTTCAATCCCCAGCATCACAAAGTGACTTAATATAGACTGTGCTCACAGAAACACTGTTCACAATAGCCAAAAGGTGGAAACACGTCAAAAAAGTCCAGCAACTGACGAATACATTAAAAACATGCAATGTAGCCATACAATGGAATAGTATTCAGCCACGAAAAAGGATGCGATAATGCAACATACTACCACATGGTTATGAACATGTGCCAGGTAAAAAAGCCTGGCTCTAGAGGCCACGCAGTACGTGATTCCATTTATATGAAGGATTCAAAGAAGGCAAACCCCTAGTGGCAGAAAGTAGATTGGGGGCCAGGTGAGGGAGCAATGAGGAGTGACTGCATAGCATATGCGATTCCTTATGGGGAAGATGCAAACATTTGGAGCTAAATAGCAGTGCTGGCTACCCAATATTATGGATGTAATATTGCTGCCAAATTATTCATTTTAGAAGCTTTAAAATGTTATGATAGGTGTGTTTCAATCCCATTTTAAAAAGTGACTCTTTACAGACTTAGGGATAGGATTTCAACTCCTCCATCTCACAGATGACAAAGATGCTGGGCTTGCTGGACCAAAGTCCTCTGGAAGCCCAGGCCTGTGTCCTGCAACAGACTTGGATAGGGGCTCTGCACAACACCCCCCCAGAGCGAAAGTCAAACCCTCTATGTGCCCCGCACTCCATGACCCAAAATCAGGGTGAGTGCTTGGCTTAGAAAGGAGGATCCCATAGAAGTCTGGGGAGCTCATCTCTTTGTTTGTGGTGCAGGAGTTGGAGCCGGGGGACTCGCACATGCTGGGTGAGACTCAGCCGCATCCCCCACCCAGTGGGGAAGGCCCACCCAGGGGGGAAGGCCTGTCAATCCAACCCAGGGGCCTGTTGTCTCCACCCATCTGGGTAAGCTTAGCGATTTGCAATTTGCGCAACTGCCAGGAGCCGTCGAAGGAATGTGTGCGCATGGGGGGTGGGGGTCCCATTTCTCTGGACATCTGAGATGTCTTGCAGCCGAGAGACGGGCAGGGAGGGCACAGCCCCTCCTCGCCATTCAATCCCAGGCCTGGAGTTGACCCCCATGCTCTGGCCACCAGGCCAAAATTAGATTCTGCAGAACTTGAAGTTCTTTTGGGGTGGGGGTGTGGGCGAATGGTTGTACTGACGATTCTCATGGGCCTGGAGATGGGTTCCAGCCACGCGCGGGACCCAAACTTCATCTTCCTCCCCGTGCTACATTCTAGCCAGAGCTCTAGAAGGATCTGGAAAGGTGAATGATCCTCCTGTCCTTTCAGGCCATGCCCCATGCTACAGCAATATTGTCACCACCCCGCCCCACCCACATCTTGCCCAAGCCAAACTATTATTACACACAGGTCTTTGGTTTAAGTTTTAATATTTGCTCGATTTTCCTGTGATTCTAAGGCTTTAGGAATTACAGTAATTTTTCAAGTTTACATTCGTTCAATGATTATTGGCATGCAATTAATCAAAACAACAGAAGTGGAGGATACATTTGTATACAGTTATTATGAAATGTTTGCTAGGAATATTACAAAATTATAATCATGAAATAATTCGAATTATTTTATAAAATAATTCCAACCTATGTTAGGAAATGTGTCCCATCATGAGCTGAAACACCATCAAGTTTATCCTGTCTTGAAAGAAAAAATAAAAGTCTTAGCTGCTCAGATCTAACTTGTGGGTTTTTTGATTCTTTTGTTAATTGATGAACAAACACACTAAATGTTGCGTGAGGCGAGATGCAGGTGGGCTATAACCGCAACGAAAGGTTTTGTGATATTTCTTGATGAAATATACTTTAACACCCAACTGAATCTGGACAAAATCGCATAGCATTTCTCCTTGTGCGTTTTATCCAGTGTCTTGGGAAAGCTGGATCCTCTGGAATACATTCCAGTAGATTTAAAGGAATCGGGATGTGCTGCAGTGAGCAGTGGCCCCTCGGTATTCATGTCCACCCCGAACCTGTGGATGTGACTTGGAGATAGGATCTCTGCAGACGTAATCACATTCAGAAGCGGTCATGTTGGAGCAGCATGGGCCCCAAATCTGATAGTACTGGTGCCCTTGGAAGAAGAGAGAAATCTGGGGGCTGGAGCGGAGGCTCAGTGGCTGGAGCGCTTGCCTGGCACGCGCAAGGACCCGGGTTCAAACCCCAGCACCACGTAGACAACTTAAGTGTTGGAGAAACAGAGGCCAGATGAAAAAATAAAATTCATTCCCTCTCTCTCTCTCTCCCTCTCTCTCTGTCTCCTTCTCTTTAAAAAAGAAGAGGAAGAAGAGAGAACTCTGGATACGAAGACACAAGAGGAACAGCGCATGGTGTTGGAGGTGGAGACTGCAGTGATGTGTCTGCAAGCCCAGGAAAGCCAAGGGTTGCCGGGAGCCCCTGGAAACCGGGTGCATAGTCAGTGCTCAGTTGAAGACTGTTCAGATGAGTTGTGCAGCAGGCCTAATCCATGGGCCTCGGTTTCCTCACTGCAGAGCCTTGCTAGATCTCAGGAAGTCACTCCATGCCTCGCCCCAGCGTGGTCTGATGGTGGTCACGATGCCCAGACCTGAGGCCATCGATAGGAGTGCCGGGGAGGATTTACCCAAGGATGCAGCAGCTGCGCTGACCCTAACCGAGCACAGAGCCATCCAGCCATTTTTGCTCCTGCGAAGGGAAGGCCAGGGGCCAGCGTGGCTGGGCTGGAGGAACGGAGGCGGGCACATGGAGGTTGGTGGTGAGGAACTTGCTTTTTATTTTCCAAGAGTGGAAATGCACTGAAAGCTTGAAAGGTGTGGGTGGGGTGGGGTAGGGGCTCCTGTGTGAGCAGGTTTGATCAGATTCAGATGCTGGCTGCTGTCCAGGTGGGTGGTGCTCAGGGGAGGGACAGAGGGGACAGAGCCAGCACCGGGGAATGACAGGGCCAGCGTGGGCTCCTCTGCACACATGTGCGTGCGTGCACGTGCCCACGCGTGGCAGGGATGCATCCAGACCTCCCTCCTCTGCCTGGAGGAGGGGTGAAGGTCACACTGATGGGCGAGGAGATCCAGCGCCTGGGCTCCCCTCCCACTCCTGGCAGCATCACTGGGTCCCTGGGCCCCGCCCCCACCCCCGCCTCTCTCCCCACTCCCTGTGATTTAAGAGGCATTTTCGTTTTGGGTGATATAGATTCCAAAACGCGCATCCATCTCCGGGGCTTGGGGAAGCCGGCCCGCCTGAGTTATAGCAGATCGCTGTGTGCACGGGGGAAGGGGCGGAGGGCACCCGTTTGCTCCCTGCGCCTGGAACATTTGAGCAAACAGTCCTGGCTGCTGTGGAAGTCACCAAGCCCAGATGAGCTCATCGGAGCCAGAGGTGGGGGCAGCTGGTGTCTGGAGTGGCAAATGCTGGAGGTGGCTGGGCCTCAGCTGGGGTGGAGGCAGCCAGAGGAAGCTGGGCTGGGCACAGCTGTGGCCCTGCCCGAGGACCCAGGGTGGGTTCTCTGCCCAGTGCTCCTCCTGGTCGCTGGTGCTGTCCTGGTGTGCCAGAGCCTCTCTGGTCAGGAGCCAGGAGCCTTGGGACAGCCAGGGGCAAACAGAAGCAAGAACCCCATTAGTCCACCCGCCCGCTGGGGCCTCTCCCTGTAGTAGCTGCTGTTTATTGAGTGCTAACTATGTGAGAAGTACTCTGTGCTTTCTCACCCCTGTTGACAACCCCTGTAAGTCTTCTTCTTCCCATTTGACAGATGAGTAAACTGAGACCCAGAGAAGTACACAGTGACTCTGAGTGGCCAGGCCTGAGGCTGACCCCGATCCCCTCTGGGCCCCCTGAGCTGTGTTGGTTCCCTGCTACACACACAACATCCAGAGGAAGAGCCGGATGGTCAGAGTGCCACAGCCCAACAGCGGTGGGGTGGGCACTTTCCAAGAATCTTGTGGAATGAACACATCACTCACCCTCCTGGGGCTCTGTGTCCTCGGCAGGTGGGAAACAGCCCTCAAGGTCTAGCACTTCACCTTCCCTTAGAGAGCGAGACTGAGGTGGGGGCCGGTGGTGGGGTTTCCGAGCCCTCCCTGGGCCATTCTCCTCCCTGCTTGGACTCTTAGCTTGAAGGAAGTCTCCCCAGCCCCCTTCCTCTACGTTCCCTGCAGTTAAGTGGGCACATGTCTGTCTCTGTTGTGGGGTTGATGTGAAATTTAGATGTAGTCTTCCAAGGGGACTCAGCAAGAGCCCAGCACACGGGGAACATCCAGGGACTGGAGGCCACGTCCCTCTTACCTCGGGGCCCCAGCGGATGCCTGCAGGTGTCCCCACCTCCACACTGTCAGGAGCCCATGGAGGGAGACCCTGCCTGCTTCTCGTGCCCCTTTCTTCCCAGGATGCTCTGAGCCGCAGCAGCGTGACCCTCTCTGGTAGAAACAGGAATGGGGTAGTGTGGCAGACCGGGACCTGCGGAGCATCGCACACCCTCTGCTGCTGCCTCCGGCCTGTCTAGCTGCACATGGGGCTTCTTCCAGGGAGGCCCTTTGGGGCCCACGTCCCTTCCTTTGGGGACAACTCCTCCCAGCACCTGCTCCTAACCCAAGTGGAGCCTCCAGCAATGGGGGCTGGGGCTCGGGACAGGGGACAGGGATGGGTGCTGACAGCTGACTCATCCGAAGTTTCCCAATCGTAAATGCTTCTTTGATTCTGTTTATGAAACTGGTTTTCCAGCTAGGTTTTCGATGGTAATGAGCCCGCATCACCGAGTGCTGTGAGGATAGAAAGTGAAGAGGTGGGAGGAGGAGGAGGTCGTGATCATGCCAGATAGGTTTGTTGAATAACGGTGAACCCTGCTGAACTTTCGCATTTTCTGACCGAATGTGTGGTGTGTTGGTACTCGATGTGTGATGTGTGATGTGTGTTACTAGTAACTGAACCCAGGGCCTCGTGCAGCCTACCCAAGTGCTCTACAACTGAGCCACATCCCCAGCCCTTTTAAAAATTATTTCATTTTGAAATAGGGATCTTACTAAGTTGCTGAGGCTGACCTCCAACTTGTGATCCTCCTGCCTCAGCCTCCCAAGTAGCTGGGGTTACAGGAGTGTGCCACCATGCCCAGGCTGCTCTTCCTTCTCTCTGTTTCATTGTTTTGTCCTAGGCTGAATGAAAACTTTTTAGAGGGGAGGCTGGACTGGGCCCTGGAGCTGCTCGGTCTGCAGTTCCAGCCTGTGGGGCTGGTTTGAGTTATTTTGGGCCCAGGGCCTGGGTGCAGCACACTCTTGCTTACCGAATGGAAAATAGAAGCTCATCGCTGGATGCTGTATAGGGACGGGAAATCCATATAGAAGGAGTCATGAAGAAATGGCTTTAGGATCTTAGGGACCCAGGTGTGGAAACAGGCCTTGCCACGTGTGGCCTGGGGCTGGGCGTCGTACTTCTTGGAGCCTCAGTCCTGAGGGTAATGGCGGTGTGGACCTCCACAGACAGGTGGCTCTCAAGATTCAGTGAGTCTGAGGAGCTGAGCGCTTGTGCACTTAGGAGAGGGGTGGCTCTTGTCACCATTGCTATTTGTGCCTCCAAGCAATGGACCGGCCCCCTCTCTCGCTCCCTTCCTTCCTTCTTCTTCTTTTTTATTTATTTTTATTTTTGCTTGGCTGGAGATGGAACCCAGGGCTTCATGCATGCTGGGTTCCACCACTGAGCTACCTCACCCGCAACCCCAGCCCAGTGGTCCCATTTTGGATGCGCAGCGTCAAAGCCAAGCATGTGCCTGTGCAGCTGAGACCTTGGGGCAGGCTCTGAACCAGTCTCTGGAGCATGGGGTGTGGCCCCGGGAAGATTGGCTTGCCCGGCACAGCGAGAAGCAGGAGGCCAACTCTGGAGTCCCCGAGCATCTGGGAGCCTGGCAGGCAGAAATGCACTTTCTGAGCAGGTAGCCCCACCTGGCCAGCTGAGCTTGTTCTAAGCATCATTCAAAGCCAAGTTCAGTGGCTGGCCCCTCTGCAGTCGTGTGGTCAGGCTGCTGCAGAGCTTGTGGGAAGGAAGGAGTGGAGAAGGAGGAGGCTGGGAGTCGCCAGGCACTCAGAGCCAGGTTCAAGCCACAGACTTGTGGGCCAGGCTTCCTCCTATAGGACAGTCTTGGATTTGAGAGAGGTAGAGCCTCTGTGACCGGTAGGACCAATGGTAGAGTCATGCTGGTTTGAGTTCTGACTCTATGTCTTATTTGCTGTGTGACGTTGGACAAGTTCATTTACCTCTCTGTGACTCAGTTTCCTTCTTTATAAAATGAGAAAAATAATAGAACCATCCGGGGTCAGGGACACATGCCTCTAATTCCAACTAGACAGGAGGCTTAGGCAAAAGGATCACAAGTTCAAGTCCAGCCTGGGCAACTTAGCAAGACCCTTTCTCAAAATAAAAAGGGTTGAAGATGTAACTCAGTGGTAGAGCATCCCTGGGTTCAATCCCCAGAACTGCAAAACAAAACTAAATAAAAATAGAACCCACTTCACACAATAGCCATATGATAGTAATATAATCACCTCTGTATCTATCATCTAGCTGCGGTGGGAGCTGGGTGCTTTCCTGCATTTGTTGCTTTCTTTGTAGGCAGATGTTATTATACCTGGCCAAGTGCTCATGGGTGGCACTGCTGCCTTTGAACCTAGGCGAGCTCACCTTCCTGTGCCTTCTTGTACCCAAGGGCTGGGTAGAAGGTCCTGGTCCACAGGGGGCACAGTTCGTAGTCACCAGTCAAGGGGGATCTCTTGTCCGTGCAAACAGCACGGATCTGCTCTGTGAACGCTGCTTGGGGACAAACTCAGGATTCTCTTCCAGGCCCCATTTCCAAGGACACCAGGTAAAGATGGCTTCTGGGACCACCTTGGCAGGCAAAGAAAGGGGAGACCCTCAGGTCTCCGGGGACTTTTCCAAACTGTCTCTGACGGTGTCCCTTGGCTACGCTTGAAAGCTATTCATGGCTCCAAACTCTACCACCTGCCGTCGAGGCCCTTCCGATCCAGGTCTTGCTGACCTCTGCAGTTTCAGATCAGGTCCCTTCCTCTTCTCATTTACTGCCCGCTGGACCTTCTCGGGCCCCATCTAACTCGATTCCTCTGCTTGGAAAGTCCTTTGACTCTGTCTAGCTGTCAAACTCCTGTTTTACCTTCAAAATAAACTTCTGGGGACTCTTCTGTATTTCTCCTCCGTTCCAGCACAGCTATTTAATCCCTTTTTTTTTTGAAAGAGGACAGTGTGAGAGAGAGAGAGAGAGAGAGAGAGAATGAGAGAGGATCAATTTTTATTGAGTTTTTCACATGGCTTTTGTTGCTCTGACACTTAGTTGTGTACGTGGCGCTGGGGTTTGAACCCATGTACTCGCGCATGCCAGGCAAGCACCGTAACTGCCGAACCACCTCTCCAGCCCCTAATCCTTACTGATGTAATCTTCTTACCTCCAATACGAGGTGACTTTGATCTGGCTTGAGAGCTGAAACTATTTTCCATTTTTTCTGAGTTCCTAGACGGAACCCTGGCACACAGTAGGCATTCAATAAGTGCTCATTCAACTGAAAGATGGACTAAGAGAGATTCCCCAAAGATATCAAGAATGATGTGTAGAGGGGGGGTGCTGTTGCCTAGCAACCGGCAGCCTGTGGCTACGTGAGGGTCTTATACTTTCCAACCTCTAATCAGCTCCTGTTCCTCTGCCCTGGCCACAGCCAGGGCTTCTCAGAGGTGCTACTTGGACAGATGCGGGACCTACATGCATCCACACTAGCTTGGGAGTGGGGGAGGTCGAGGTGACGATCTAGGAGAGCTGTCCTCTCAACATCTGGCTGGTGAATAAGGCTGATCTTTCTGGCATCATAATGATAATCGAAGGAGCTACCACTTCATAGATACCTTCAGCATGACATGCTGTGTGCCACTCTGTACACCTTGCCTCAAATCTTATGGCCCATTTGAAATGGCTTTGATTTCCCCTTTCTGAAACTCAGTTCAGAGATGGCAGCATTTTGCCCAAGGCCACACAGCTCACAAGTGGTGAAGACAAGATCTGAATCCAGGTCTGTAATGCCAAAACCTGCTGACCCATTGGAGAGGGTCATTCTGTGGACTCACTACCCTAGGTATCAGGGAAGGGAGGTCCCCTCCAGTCCCCCTAAGGGACTCTTCCTGCAAGGAGGACCTGGGCTGCTGGGCTCCCCTGAGCTTCCAAGCTCCAGAGGGCACAAGGGTGAAGGGGAAGGTTGAAGATACTGGGATAGGAGGGTGGTGCTAGTGGCTTGTTTGTGTGGGAGAGACACACAATGTGATTCTAATCGTCATCACATATTGATAATGACAGCAGTGGCCGCAGTAATGGAGGCTGCTAACAGGTCTCAGCATTCACCATGTTCCTACTGAGTTGAGCCCTTAGCCTGAAAGATCACCTTCAGAGGAGGAGGCAGACATGAGGAGCCAGGCCTCAGTGTCAGCAGACTGGAATCCCAGCTCCGCCACTGCTGGATTTGGGGACAGTCACCTGACTGGTCTGAAGCTCCATACTGTAAAATGGGTTCAGAGTCATGGGGCTGTGGGTGAGCAGAGCCGAGTGTTCACCTCCTCTGTGGATGGTGTGCGTTGGTGTTGGGCCTGATGGGCAGGGGTGCAGGAACCACGCCCCCTCCCCCAGCCTGGGGAGTCCTGCCTTCCCCGGCTCTCAGCCTGAGTAGGGAGCCTGCTGCACAGATCGCAGAGCCCATTCCAGACAGCTCCCCACACGTCACCAGCTCAGAGTGCCCCTCTCCAGTCCTGGGCCTCCAACCCTGTGCCCTCTCGTTCCCTGCCCCAGGAGTCCCCTCCAGCCAGTGCCAGCGCCCTCCTGAAGGGAAGAGGAAGGAGCAGGCCCCGGGTGGACCCTGCGGCAGCTCCTGCTCTGCGCCGCGGGACTTTGAATTCATCTGAGCGCTAGGGGGCAGTGTGTCTGTTTCAAAAAAAAAAAAAAATCACTCTGCGGCCTTTGCACAAGCACAGGAAGGGGCGCCCACACCGTGCAGGCGCACACGCCAGCGCATACGCGGCCACAGATGGGCACAGGCACACGCCCTCACACTTGCAGAAGAAAGCAGACACACGCGAGCAGAGATGCAGGCACACAAGGGGCGTGTTAGCTGCACACAGAAAGCAGAGAGGTGCCCAACGGGAGCGACACACAAGGCATGCATGCATACCTGCGCACATGCACACTGCCATGTTCAGAGACACGGAGAAGCCCTGCAGCCTCGCGCGGGTGAAGGCACGGTGCAGGCCATGCAGCATGTCTGCACATCCCTAGTGTTCAAGAAAGGAGACTCACAAGCACCCTGGGCAGAAACACAAGCAGGCCCAACACACACCCTCCTTCAGACACGCATGGTCCTTGCAGAGCTAACTCTTGGAAACAGCCCCAGAAAAATACTCCCACATCCCCCTCCCTGGAGTGCACAGAGTTATTCCACAGGAAACCTGCCCAGGTGTGCAGGGGACCCCCGCCCAGCCCTGATGTGAAGTCATGCCTCAGCCCAGCACCCACTCAGACCTGGCCCTTCCCAGACTGCAGGCCTATTAGCTGTTTGTGCCCTTGCCCGACTCCAGGGCCCCAGGCAGGTCCCCAGTTTTCCCCGTTCACACAATTGCCTCTTGATACACCCGCAATCCAGAGTCAAGTATGTCAGTGGATTTCCACAGGCCTTTGCCTATGTGGGGTCCTCCTCTTGACAATCATTCTCCCTACTGGACCCCCTTTCTGCTCAGGAGGCTCAAGGTCTCCCCTGCTCTAGCTCCCGAGCCCTGGGGCCCTAGGAGGGGGTAGGGGGGGCCTCCTCGGGTCCTTTATTTCTTTGTGCCTAAATCAGCCAAGGCTCAGTCTTTTCTCTGGCTCTCCCTTCCCTGTCACTTTGCTAAGTAATAATTTCCATGTCCAATTCCATTTCTTTTCTAGTTCTGAAACCTCTAAGCTATCAGCAAGAGGATAGTTCACATGAAAACTAATTACACAAAATCAATATTTAATCACAGACCAACAACCTGATCCTGCGGAAAAATCCCTTTAAAACTCCACCACCCTGTACAAATACTTCTTCTGGATGCTTATTTATGGACCCCAGTTTTGGTGGGGGTAATTTTCATTTTTAATTTCAAAAAGAAAAAAATATCTGTGGACTCCAAGAAGGATCTTGGATGTGAGCTTGCTTCACCTTTTTGAGTTATGAAGTTGTTTGGTTTTTATTGCTTGTTCTTCGGGGGGGCATTTTCTTTGGAAGTCCCTGGAGATTCTGCCCCCTGCCTCTCCCTCCCCTATTTTCCAGCCTTACCTTCCTGGCTGCAGCTCCGGGTGCGCCCGACACGGTAACTTTTTAAACTCATGCTCATGGAGTGCTTAATCCGGAGGTTTTTAAATAAAAAGGGCTCAGGGGTTGGTTTTATTATAACGTTTATTTCATTTCAGATTTCATGCGCAATTTAGCAAACGCTAGACAGACGGGCGATAAACACTTTCTTTTGTGGGGGGAAAGGCATTTTTATACACCATGCTTAATTTTATTTAGATTTAATAGCGATATCAGGGGCACTTCAGAGAAAGTTGTTTTTCCTCCCTTTCTCCTAAGAGTGTAGGTCTGTTAGCAAAATTGCCTCATGCTATTTTACGGCAAAGAAAATGAAAGGCCTTTCCCTAGTCCTCTCCTGCTTATACTTTAGAGAGGTAAACACGCACGCACACATGCTCCCGTGGGCACGGTCACACACACATACACACGCACCTCTATCCGCTATCACCTCCAACTTCCAACTTCTAATTGCAAGATAGATTTCAGCCTCGGTGGGGATCAGGAAGATCTAAACATTTTAACTAAGATTATTGGGATAAATATTTCATAAAGAGCAGGGCAGATATTAAATTACTCCTATTGATTTTAGTATCACAACCCAATTCCGTTCTTTGGCCTCTTCAGTTTAATTGATCTCTTAAGGAGGCCAACTTGGCGCCAGGAGAGGGCCTGGGCCTTGGCCCCGGCGGCTGGAGCAAGGTGCTGGGGTTGACCTGCGCGCCCTTTACGCACGATCTTCTCTAGGTTCCCAGCCGCTACCGCGAACCGTTGCAGCTCCAGCGCCCGGCTCATCCGATTTGTCCTCCGCCGCCGTCCCCGGTTCCTGCCGCCCGCCTGAAAACCCCCCAATAAAGTGGCAGAGTGATCGGGGCTCCTCCGGCCAAAGGCAGAGGCTGAGAACCGGAAACCCCAGACCGTGGAAATAAGGGACACGTGCGTCCCTAGTGAAGGAGGACAGAGCAAGAGCCCGGGTCTCCCGAGGAGAACCCTAACTTCAGGGTTCCGGGTTTGCTTTAACCTCCAGAAAAATCCCAAGCCGGTCCACCTTGGGCGCCGCCAGTGGAGAGCAGAGGGAGGGCTCACCCTAGGGCTGAAGAGCAGTAGACACTTAGAGACTTTCCGTGGCGCGTCCAGGGGCTTTGCCAGGCGACCCCATTGTCTGAGCGCCCCGCACCGCTCACCGCCCACCTCCCCGCCCCCTGCCCACCCGGCAGGTCTCGCTTCAGTTGGGGGTGGGGAGTTGAGAACTGTGTGAATGGGAAGGGGGGTGAACAAAGCCAAGCTCCCGCCATTCTCCTCAGCCTGCGCCCTCTCCAGCCCAACGAGCCCGGAGGCCAGGACGCGCCCCCAGAGTACTGGCGCCGGACCCTGAAGCGAGGCAGGCGCGGGGAACCCCAGAGCTGGGGTAGTGCGGGTCGGTGGCGGGGGCCTTAGCAGCCAGAACCCGGGACCACCTTAAGAGCGAGCCCCGCCCCGGGCCCGAGCTTGGGCGGCGCTGATTGGTGCAAATGTAATGGCTGAAATTGATTGCTGAAATGCAAAACTTGTTGCTGCTTCTCCCGGCGCTGGGCGAGAGGCAGACAGAGAGGGGAGCCGAGACCCTCTGAACGCCCCACGCAGAGCCGCCCCCCCGCCAGCTTGGAGTGGGGTGCGCAGACCCCCCAGAGCTGCTCCCGCCCCCTCCCCATTCCCCACTCGGAAAACGCAAACGGAACGCCTTAGCTCGCTTGCCCAGCGTGGCCCCCAACCCGCGTACGCCCCCCTTCCCCGGGTCCGAGGGAGACTCTCGGAGCACCTCGGCGAGGAGGCAGGGAACCGGAGCTTTGGAGCTACCCAACCCTTCGTCTCTGTACTCGCCCTCGATTGCAACGGGACGCGGAGAGTCCAGCGAACTCAGAGACCGAACGGCGGAGGACAGAAGCAGCAGGCGGCGGACGTGGCTGAGGAGCTGCGCGCTGGGGCGCAGCGCACCCGCCGCCGGGCAGGGGAGCCGCGCCTTTACCCGGACCTTTCGCTCCAATCCCGGTGCCTGCCGCCTCCCCAGCCCCGCTGCTTCCTCGGCTCGGGGGCCGGCACCGAAGATGCCGAGCGGAGCCTCTAGACCTCCGACCCGCTGAAGAAGCAGCAGTCGTTCGCCCAGGGCCGACCGGGACTGTGCGAGCGGATCGTGCTCGGCGGAGGCACTGGCTGCGCGGAGCGCAGGGACTACCGGGGGGAGGGGGGAGGG
Source organism: Aplodontia rufa (assembly GCA_004027875.1). Taxonomy (NCBI): domain Eukaryota; kingdom Metazoa; phylum Chordata; class Mammalia; order Rodentia; family Aplodontiidae; genus Aplodontia; species Aplodontia rufa. The sequence continues at coordinate 5,924 of PVKS010024133.1, read as the reverse complement.
CCTCTGGGTCGGTGCCCCCACTCCAGCCGCGGCTTTTAAGGATCTCCCTCCCGGCCCTTAGCAGCTACAAGAGGACTCCGGGAGGCTGCGGGCGGCGACCTGGGGCTCCCCTACTGACCCGATCGGACTTAAGAAGGTGATCGCTAGTCTTTCCCACCCCCTTTCCCGCCCCCTTTCCCCCACTTAACTTTTTGTCTACGTTCGCCTGCCGCTCGGTCCCCTCTCGGCAGACCCACCCGCGGCTGTGCCAACAGCCTGGGGTATGGGCCCCGCAACGCGACTCCTGGAGGCCCCGCGGCCTCGCAAGATGTGAGAGGCCCGCCCGGGGCAGATCCAGAGCTTCGGGAGAGGAGCTGATTGCCCCCAGCCTCCCCACGCCTGGTGGGGTGGCGGTGAGCCCTGTGCCCCCACGGTGCCAAGCGTCCCGGAGCGCCCAATCCAGGGCTGGAACGAGGAGCTGGCCGGAGGCGTGCCTCGGAGAGCAAGCTGTCATGCCCTATTGATCCCCCCTTGCCCCCCGCCAAGTATGTTTGGGCTGGACCAATTCGAGCCCCAGATCAACAGCAGGAACGCTGGCCAGGGTGAGAGGAACTTTAACGAGACCGGACTGAGCATGAATGCCCACTTTAAGGCCCCAGCTTTTCACACAGGGGGCCCCCCTGGCCCCGTGGACCCTGCCATGAGTGCGCTGGGCGAGCCCCCTATCTTGGGCATGAACATGGAGCCATACGGTTTCCACTCCCGGGGCCACTCGGAGTTGCACGCAGGGGGGCTGCAGGCGCAGCCTGTGCACAGCTTCTTCGGCGGTCAGCAGCCTCACCATGGTCACCCGGGAGGCCACCACCCCCACCAGCATCACCCTCACTTCGGGGGCAACTTCGGTGGCCCGGACCCAGGGGCCTCTTGCCTGCACGGGGGTCGCCTGCTTGGCTACGGAGGTGCAGCCGGCGGCCTGGGCAGCCAGCCGCCCTTCGCGGAGGGTTATGAGCACATGGCTGAGAGCCAGGGGCCGGAGAGCTTCGGCCCGCAGCGACCTGGAAACCTCCCGGACTTCCACAGTTCGGGTGCCTCCGGCCACGCCGTGCCTGCCCCTTGTCTGCCGCTGGACCAGAGCCCTAACCGGGCCGCTTCTTTCCACGGCCTGCCTGCCTCCAGCGGCTCCGATTCCCACAGTCTGGAGCCCCGGAGGGTGGCGAACCAAGGAACCGTCGACTCCCTGGAATACAATTACACGGGCGAGGCGCCCTCAGGACATTTTGACATTTTTTCGCCCTCTGACTCGGAGGGGCAGCTGCCTCATTATGCAGCGGGTCGTCAGGTTCCCGGGGGCGCTTTCCCGGCTGCCTCGGCCATGCCCAGAGCCTCGGGCATGGTGGGCTTGTCCAAAATGCACTCCCAGCCACCGCAGCAGCCACCGCCGCAGCCACCGCAGCAGCAACAGCAGCATGGCGTGTTCTTCGAGAGGTTTGGCGGGGCCCGGAAGATGCCCGTGGGTCTGGAGCCCGGAGTAGGCTCCAGGCACCCTTTAATGCAGCCTCCCCAGCAGGGCCCGCCACCTCCCCAGCAGCAGCCCCCGCAGCAACCGCAGCAGCAGCAGCAGCAGCAGCAGCAGCAGCCACCGCCACCCGGGCTTCTAGTCCGACAAAATTCATGCCCGCCTGCGCTTCCGCGGCCCCAGCAAGGCGAGGCTGGCACGCCCAGCGGCGGCCTGCAGGACGGGGGCCCCATGCTGCCCAGCCAGCACGCGCAGTTCGAGTATCCCATCCACCGGCTGGAGAACAGGAACATGCACCCATATTCTGAGGCTGTTTTCAACATGCAGCATCCCCCTCCACAGCAGGCGCCCAACCAGCGGCTGCAGCATTTCGACGCGCCCCCCTACATGAACGTGGCCAAGAGGCCACGCTTCGACTTCCCGGGCAGCGCTGCAGTGGACCGCTGCGCTTCGTGGAATGGCAGCATGCACAACGGCGCTCTGGACAACCACCTCTCGCCCTCTGCCTATCCGGGCCTACCAGGCGAATTCACTCCTCCTGTGCCCGACAGCTTCCCCTCGGGGCCACCCTTGCAGCACCCAGCACCCCCGGACCATCAGTCCCTGCAGCAGCAACAACAGCAGCAGCAGCAGCAGCAGCAGCAACAGCAGCAGCAGCAACAGCAGCAACAGCAGCAGCAGCAGCAGCAGCAGCAGCAACAGCGCCAAAATGCGGCCCTCATGATTAAACAGATGGCGTCGCGGAATCAGCAGCAGCGGCTGCGCCAGCCCAGCCTGGCCCAGCTAGGCCACCCAGGGGACGTGGGCCAGGGCGGCCTGGTCCACGGCGGTCCTGTGGGTGGATTGGCTCAGCCGAACTTTGAGCGCGAAGGCGGCAGCGCGGGTACGGGGCGCCTGGGTACCTTTGAGCAGCAGGCGCCGCACTTGGCGCAGGAGAGCGCTTGGTTCCCAGGCCCACACCCGCCTCCAGGAGACCTGCTGCCTCGCAGGATGGGTGGCTCAGGCCTTCCCGCTGACTGTGGTCCGCACGACCCCAGCCTGGCGCCTCCCCCTCCACCCGGTGGCTCTGGAGTGTTGTTCCGGGGCCCTCTGCAGGAGCCGCTGAGGATGCCCGGAGAGGGCCACGTGCCGGCGCTGTCCTCGCCGGGCCTGCAGTTCGGGGGCAGCCTGGCTGCCCTGGGCCAGTTGCAGTCGCCCGGGGCAGGGGTAGGGCTGCCTAGCGCTCCTTCGGAACGCCGGCCTCCGCCGCCTGACTTTGCTGCGCCCGCGCTTGGGGGCCAGCCGGGCTTTCCATTTGGCCCAGGGAGCCGGCAGGCCACTCCGCACAGCGGTGCAGGCGTGAACTCGCCCCCGAACGCAGGCGGGGGCGGCGGCAGCTCCGGCAGCGGTGGAGGCACTTATCCGCCGCAGACGGATTTCCAGCCCAGCCAGCGCAGCTCGGCCAGTAAGCTGGGCGCACTCTCTTTGGGCTCCTTCAATAAACCCAGCTCCAAGGACAACCTGTTTGGCCAAAGCTGCCTGGCTGCGCTCTCCACTGCTTGCCAGAACATGATCGCCAGCCTCGGCGCCCCCAACCTCAACGTGACCTTCAACAAAAAGAACCCACCCGAGGGCAAGAGGAAACTGAGCCAGAACGAGACCGACGGCGCGACAGTTGCCGGCAACCCGGGCTCGGATTACTTTCCGGGAGGGACTGCTCCTGGGGCCCCAGGACCCGGAGGCCCGTCGGGGACCAGTAGCAGCGGCTCCAAAGCCTCAGGGCCGCCCAACCCGCCCAGCCAGGGGGACGGCACCAGCCTCTCCCCCAACTACACCCTAGAATCAACGTCGGGGAACGACGGCAAGCCGGTCCCCGGGGGAGGTGGCCGCGGACGGGGTCGCAGAAAAAGAGACAGTGGTCACGTGAGCCCTGGGACCTTCTTCGACAAGTACTCAGCGGCTCCAGACAGCGCGGGCGCGCCAGGGGTGAGCCCAGGACAGCAGCAGGCTCCAGGCGCTGCCGTCGTCGGGGGAAGCTCTGTGAGCGAGACGCGAGGGGCGCCCACGCCCCACGAGAAGGCACTTACGTCGCCGTCGTGGGGGAAGGGGGCGGAGTTGCTTCTGGGGGACCAGCAGGACCTCATGGCGTCCCTGGACGGTGGGGCCAAATCGGACGGTAGTTCACCGCACGTGGGTGAGTTCGCCTCGGACGAGGTGAGCACGAGTTACGCCAACGAGGACGAGGTGTCGTCCAGTTCTGACAACCCCCCCGCCCTGGCCAAAGCCAGCAGGAGCCCTCTGGTGACCGGCTCGCCCAAACTCCCTCCCCGAGGGGTGGGCGCTGGGGAACACGGACCCAAGGCGCCTCCGCCCCCGCTCGGCTTGGGTATCTTGTCTACCTCTTCCTCGACCCCTGACAGCTACGGCGGGGGCGGGGGCACTGGCCATCCTGGCACGCCGGGCCTGGAGCAGGTCCGGACCCCCACGAGCAGCAGCAGCGGTGCGCCACCCCCCGACGAGATCCACCCACTGGAGATCCTCCAGGCGCAGATCCAGCTGCAGAGGCAGCAGTTCAGCATCTCCGAGGACCAGCCCCTGGGGCTTAAGGGTGGCAAGAAGGGTGAGTGTGCCGTGGGGGCCTCGGGTGGGCAGAATGGAGACAGCGAGCTGGGCAGCTGCTGCTCTGAGGCTGTCAAAAGCGCCATGAGCACCATCGACCTGGACTCACTGATGGCAGAGCACAGCGCCACCTGGTACATGCCACCTGACAAGACCCTGGTGGACGGAGCAGACGAAGATAAGACGCTGGCGCCCTGGGAGAAGGCCAAACCCCAGAACCCCAACAGCAAAGAAGGTATATGCGCTCGCGGTGCCTCTCCTTTCCTGGTGACCCGCCTCATCCCCAGTGCTGGCTTTAGCCTCGCCCCTTGCGTCCCTTGGGGTTTGGAGGGCACAGACCTTAATCCCCAACTCAGCACTGGGTACCCCTCCTTTGGTTACACCAAGAGCCGTGGGAACATCCACCATCAGGTACTGCTAGGTAGATTCTGGTTCCTTCCACATTATGCTTAGATGTCACCCTTTTGGGAATCTTTGTAGAGTCACGCACACTACCTGCCCCCCCAAACCCCAATCCTTGCTGAGCTGTGCAGTGCTCAGAGAAGTGGCCCACTTCTTTTTGACACTGACACCCCTCCTTACCCTCAAATTCAGGCTGGTGTCACTTCTTAGGAGTTCTGCACTCCTTTTCCTGGCAGGACATCTGGAAAGTTCTGTTCATGCCTCCCCACCTCTTCCTAGTTAGTCAGCTTGCATGCTCTTACGTGACAGCATCTTCATAGAAAAAGTTACCAGTCTGGTGTCAGAGGCAGGGTCTCTTTTGACATTTGTTCCTAATGAATAGCTGGGTTGTTTTTTTTTCCCTGAACTACTAGAGTTTCATTGGAAAGCAAAACCAAAACCTGGGGAGACCTGGGGGTGCAGGTGGCAGGCCACATTTCCTGGATGCATCTCCTTGACATTTGATTGGGGGGGGTCCTGGGGCTGGGGTGAGGTCAGCTTGGCAGAGACCAGACCCTTCCTTTAGGAAATCATTTGTGTATGGGGATATGTATATATATTCCTAAGACACAAAGGACCGGCGTTTGTCAATATCTCGCTTGGCTTTGGTGACAGATGTCCAGTCCCAGCTCTCATTTGCATTCTAAGCACCCCCTTCTCCACCAGGCCTGGAGGCCTCTAAGGTGGGAGGGGTGGGGGTTAGTAAATGGAGGGCCATTCAGGTTAAAGTGGTAACAGTTTGGTATCCGTTTTATTTTAGTCGGGCTATATGCAAAAATATAGCTACTAGTTCCTTAAAATTAGATTACATCAGTCCACCCGACCTTTTTTATTTTAACCTTTTCTTTTTAAACCCTCACTGAATTTCCTGGTTTTCACTGGGTAGAATATTACCATGGAGCCAGTGCCTGGTGATCCAACTCTGTCTTTAAAAAAAAAAGATGCCCCTGATCTTTGCCCTCTCTTATAGTTCTTTCCTTCTCTTTCTCCAGCTGTGCCCAGGTCCTGCTGTCTCCTGACCCTGGGTTTTGGTTGAGGGAGGGTTCTAGGAGAATGCGCTGGGCCCGATGAGAAAGGAGGAGAGAGGAGTGGGGTGAGAGTTGGGTGCTTCAGAGCTGGGGGATTTCAAGTCACCCATCCGGACAGGATGGCTTGCCCCTATGTTTTCTAATTCACCACTGCGGAGCCTGGGCTGCTTTTCTCTTTGTTCCCCGTTGCTGCCCAGCCTGGGACGCCCCGGACGTGCGCTCTCATTTGAAGCCGGGTGTTTAGCATGCACAGCAGACACTGAGTCCCCGACTGCCATCAGCATTCTCCAGGCCTACTCCCAGGCAAGGCCATAAATTGGTTAGTTTGGGACCCTCAGCTCTTCCCCCCCCCCTTTTTTTTT